>CAJVQA010008093.1:0-13255 GCA_910591915.1 Cetraspora pellucida | reverse complement strand
GTATATTAATATGTACAACTAAAATTACTAATAAAGATATGAGCAAGGCCTCACCTTAACACCAAAAAAAAAAAAACAATATAAACAGTTTGAAGTTAAATAAAGAGTAAAATAGCAAGTATTTAAATTAGTCATTGTTGATAAGTTGTTAAATAGTTTTTGTTTCTAAAAAAATAAATTTAGATTGGAATTTTAAAAATTAATACTTTCAGTTAGTAGCTAAATATTTATAATAGAAAGGTTTTTTAATAGTTTAAGTTAAAGAAGTTTGTTAAATATTTGAATTAAAAATAAGTTTTTATAAAATTTATATAATTTCTATATAATTTGTATATAATTTGAATTTGGTTTTAAGTAAAAAATAAAGAAAGATAGAAATAATCAAAATTAAGCTTGAGCTTAGTTTTGTTAGCTTTGTATTTAGCTAAAGCATCAGCTATATTATATAAAGTGTTATTTAAATGAGATTTGACCTTGTGTATAATGTAATTAATATTTTTATATTTAGTTAAGAATTTTATAATATAGATAATATCCTAATTATTTTGTTTGGTTTGTGAGATGTAGTTATAAGGTATTGAATATGTAAGAGTTTGAACAGTAGATAAACTATTAAGATAAATATAAATTTGGTAATTAAAAAATAAAATAAGAAAAAAAAAGATAAAAGCTACTAATTCTGCTTTTGTAAAGTTTGATATATAAATTATAGATACATTAAATTTAATTTGTATATTATTTCTAAATATTCAAGCAATATTAATAGAATCTTGTATGTTTGTGAGTTTATTATTAAGATATTAGTATAGAAATGAAAATTGTTTGAGTTAATACATAGTATTTTTTTGTGTAGATCTATAAGTTGATTTTGAATATAGTATTAAATATTGTGTTTTAAATTAAGAGAATTTCTAGACAGAGTAGTGAAATTGTTAAAAGAGTTTGCAGAACAGGCTAATATAATTCTGCATGAATATTTTGAAGTACTTGGATTTCTTGAGTATTAATATTTAGTCTAAGATAGTATATTTTTTTTATGCTTTGCATTCAAGATTAATAGTTTGTTTATAATTTAATTAAAAACTTGTAGATGTTAAAAAAATATAAATTATATTGAATGTTATTGTAATAATTTAATATTTTTAAAGGTTATTTTAGAATTAAATATGTTTATTATTTTGCCAATATGCTAATTTCAGATAAAATATAGAGTGTTTATGTGTTTTTAAAGTTATTATATTAAGATATAATTAGATTAAATATGTTTATAAATAAGTTAATTGGTTTAAGCTGAAGATTGGGCCATATATGTTGAATAAAAAAGAAGAACATTTTATTTAAAAGTATTTTAAACCAGTTTGGAATAGAACCTCAAGGAGATTTATAAGTTCTAAGATAGATGTTTTTCAAGAAAGTAGATTGTAATTATTAGCTATAAATAATTGTTTAAGAAAAAAGATTTATTGTTTTTAAGACTTAATATTGTTGAATTATCTAAAAATAGAATAAAGTTATAAATATTGTTTAATTGATTAGTTTGTTTGTAGATTGTTAATTAGTAGAGTAATAAGTTATTAAAATAGATATTATTTTTGTATAGATAAAATAGTTGAGATATTATAGAAAAATTAGAGATTTTTTTATAATTTTTAAGTATTATATCTTAAATTAAAAATAGCTTTATATTTTGAAAAGCTATTCTTTAATTTGATGTATAGAAATTTGATTTAAAAGTGTATTGATATTGAAGCATCTTTTTATATTACTACTGCTAACTTCTAATATAAGTTTATTAAGTATTGGAATATTAAGTAATTGTGAGTTAGTATGTTATTATTTGTGTTTGTAGATAGATGAAGCATGTTTTAGTACATTTTGTTAATATATTTAATAGTTGTTGAAGTTTATTTTAAGGAGATGAACAGATTTAAAGTAAGTGCTTTAAAGATAATAATAAAATAGTATTGAATAATTATGATATTTGTATAGAAAGAAGTTTTTTGTATTAAATAATATAAATAAATTAAAAGGTTTTGTTAAAGATTTTATTGAATATAGGTTTAGGTAAATCTTTTTTATTTAGAAAGATTTCTAAATATCTGATTGTTTTATTAGATTTGTGAGATATAATTGGTTGATTATTAAAATTAAATAGTAAAAGATTTGAAAAAATATTGTGAAATGTTTTTTTATTAGATAGAATATGAATGAGACCAGATTTAAATAAATTTATTTGAATATTTTTTAGTTAATAGAGGTCAGATATTTTATCTAAAATATTTTGAATATTATTTCTAGATTCATATTGCTATACTGTATTATTTATAAAAGCAAGAAATAGTATTATTGAAGAACTTGGTAATATTAAAAAGATTGGTTCTAAAGGAGATTGTAATAAGATTTTAAGATGTTTTAAACTATATTTAGAATTTATATAGCTTAAAATTGGATTATAGTAAATTTTACAGAATAATAAAAAATAGGTTTCTATTTGTTCAATGACTAAGTATAATGTAATTAGGTCTGTAAAACCATAGGTTATAATTGCTCTGGTTTTTTTGTCTTGATAAAGAAATTTAATAAAATTTAAGTCAAGTTGTAAAATGCCTATATATTTGCATGTATTCAGTAATTGTTTAATATTAATTTTGTCAAAGTCTTTGAATATATCTTAAAAGAGTATTTATACCTCTTTGTTATTAGTTTTGTAATATTCAATTGTATTAAATAATATTTAAATAAAAATATAGGTTGAACTATTTTTAATTATTGCAAAGTTTAAATTGCTTAGAAGTTTGTACTAAATAATAATTTGGTTAAGATGAATTGTAAAAATTTTAGTAAGTCATTTTTTGATGAGTTTGATTAGTAAAATAGATCTAACTTGGCCAAGTGTAAAATCTTAGAAGAATTTTTGTAAATAAAAAAAATGTTAAATGTTTTCTATATTGTTGATATTTATTATAATATAAGATATTTAGTTATAAAAAGACAAATAATATTTTGAATTTTGAGGTTTAAATATTTTAAATATTCATAGTTTGTTTTAAATAAGCCAAAAGCTTTTTGGTTTAAAAAATTGTATATTATTTTGTTTCATTTTTCAAAAGTAATTTCTAAAAATAAGTTAATAAAGTATAGTTTATTTTTGAGTAAAGTTTCTAAAGTTTATAAAATTTAAAGTTTTTTCAATTAGTATATAGAGTAGTTCTTTAAAGTAATTTTGAAAATGAGAGTATAAAGCTTGTTTAATTTTTATTAATTGAGTAGCAAGAGTATTGTTAGATCTTCAAAGATTAAATATTCTTAAATATGTATTTTATATAATAAAAGATTTTTGTAAATTTTTTCTTTAATAATATTTGATTTATTAATAATATTTGATTCAGTTTCAGTATTTATAATAAATAAATAAATAAATTATTAATTAATTAATAATATAAATTAAAATATAATATACTAATAACTTATATAAATTCTTTAATTAGTTTTATTGTTTTATATTCTTAATAAACATATAATAAATATTTTTTATATTTTGCTTTAGTAACAAATGTAATAATAATTCTATCTATTTTTAAATTATACTGATCAGCTTTAGAAGTATTAGAAAACTGATAACAAATATGACTAAGCTTAATTTTACTCTATTGTTTAAAAAGAATATTTAATAAAATTTCTTTTTCAATATTTTTAAAGTTTTTTATATTGTCAAGAACATATAAAATTGCCAGTACATCATTCAATTTCTTATGAGATTTCTCAAATTAGTTATAACATACCAATGTATCAAATACTAGAATTAAAATATTCATAAGTCAAAAATAAATTAATTACTACAGATAATACAAATTAAACTTATTAACAACAGGCTTCTTTATTATAAACATTTCTGATTCAATAACATTATAATTTGTTATTTCTGATTCTGTAATATTTAATTTGTTATATCAGACAAGTTAGATAAGATCAAAGTATTTGTTATAAATAGATGCAATAGTTTTATGCTTAATGAATATGATGACTCTTTGATTGTTAACTTGATTGTTTCAATATTTTATTTTTTTATTTTTATTTTTTTTTTTAAGTGTGAGGCCTGGCCTTGGTCTTTATTAAACAATTTGGTATTACATTAATAAAAATGAGTTACATAAATTATTACATAGACCTATAGCTAGAACTAATTTATTCTCAGCCCAAAATTCTATTAGAGTAGACTGTCAGACCTCTTCTAGGTTTAGTGTTGCAATATAAGCTGTAGATATGTTTGTAGTAGAAAAAATAGTTGTCCATTTTTCATATTTTGTTATAGCTACTTGGTCTGTGGCTGGGTGTTCTGAAGTTGTAATTGTGAGTGTATTTGTTAGTAGGTTATTTTGATGCATGGCTTTGCATTTTTCTGTTCATATTTGTTTGTAAATATTATTTGATATTTTATAAAATAGAATAATAAGCATGTTTGAATTAATATTGCAAGTTGCAGGTGGGTTGTTTGGAATTAATCTTTGCAATCTAAGAAGATTATATATGTTGTTTGATGTTTGAAAAAGTTGTTGTAATAAGATTGATATATTTTGTAGTTCCATTTTGTTTTTAGTAAGGAATTTAAAGGTAGTTTGTTGAATTACTTGATCTAAAGATATAGGATTTGCTGTATATTCAAGCTAGTAAAAGTTGTTTTCAATATGCATAGAGCAATGATTTCAAGTAGGATTCATATATATTTTAGATTTTCTGTAGTATAGGTTTAATAGAGTTGGTAGCTCATCTAGTAGAAATTTAATTTTGAAACTTTTTAATCATAAGTGTTTGCGATGAATAGTATAGATGTTAGGCTTGTTATTATAGTTAAGAAATTTGTGTGTTGAGTCCTAGTTGGTATCTTTATGAATATTATTCCAATGTTTAGTTCTGTTAAGAGCATGCCATTTTGCTGTATTTGTTGCATTTTGCAAGTGTCTAATGAAATGACAAGTTTTGTTTTCAATTAGTATATTGTTTTAGATAAGGTAGAAATTGTTATTGTCAAGTGCATGAGGCTAAATGTGCAGTTTGTATTGTTGTATATTGGTAGACAGATGGGTTGTTCTATTATATAGAGGGTGGTTGTCAGGATTCTCAATGTAGATACCTTTAATTTTGGTATCTTTGCAGGCAATTATAGTTTGTAGTAGTAGTTTGAGTAGCCAATGATTGTATTTTTGAAGGGTAAGAGTAGAATTTGGTGTTGGTGCAAGAAGGAAGTTAATGTAGTTAATTGTTGGTTTGTGAGTCATATGAACTGTTATTTGACAATTCTGTGAAGCTATCATTAGAATTGTTATAATTCCAATAAAATATGCACATGTTGTAGAAGGCCAATATGTAATTTAGGATGAGAATGTTATATTAGTTGGTGTAAGAGTCCAGGTGAATTGAGCCTGTGACTGTGATATATTTGCTTGAGTTATAGTTGCATGAAGATATAGTTGGAGTTTTTTGGCCTGTGAGTTAATTGTTGTGAGATGAGATAGTCGTGTAATAGCAGTGCTTGGTAGGAATATTTGGTATAGCAAATTGTTTTGAGTCATTGGGGTAGTAGGTAGTTGTGGGTTTTGATAAGTAACTAAGGTAGTAGATAAGTGTTGAGGTGAGGTTTTCTTTTTTAGCTGTAAAGGAGACTGTGTATTAAGTTTATGATGGTGCTGTATTAGGTCATTTATATCTGTTCAAAGAACCTTGGAGCTAGATACTTTAATTACAATACACTAAGATATAGTAAGTGTAATTATGCATTGCTGGCTAGTATTAGCAGTGCAGGAATGTTTGCATTGGAGGCATTTAGAAAGTAGTGCTTTGTGCTATAGTTCAGGTGGTGGCATTCAATAATGTTTGATATGTATTGTATTGTTTGTATTAGATGTTTTTTGTATTTTTCCTATAATTGGTGTGCTTTTAATTTTGCTAAGCACCCAGGCACTTCTCTTTAGTACTATAGAGTTTGTGATAAATAGGTTAGAAGTGATGATAGGAATGTATAGTGTAGTAATTGCATAAAAGGTATATTGGAGTTTCTGAAACTACTTAGGAATTCTTCCTATTAGTATTTTTTGTGTTTTGTATGTGATACACTGCCATCAAAGAAGCTATATATTTGTGTGATTAGTAAGTTGTTCAATAGCAAAGATGTTTGTTTTGTTGGTTAGTGACTTGATTTGTGTTGGTTTAGTACAGTGTTTAATTAATGTATCAATGAAGGTGTCTTTGTATTGTTAGGTTCAAAAGATTGTAACTCGGTCACTCCAAAATTCTAAACCTTTTGTAATGTATAACAAGTAACCTTTTTGAAAGAGAATGTTAGATTTGGCTTGTAGGCAAAAAAGGCTTTCGGTTACTTTGGATCAATAAATGCAAATAGGTAAGTCACATGATCACAGATTTGAACAGCAACATTTACAAAAGTTTACAGAGTTTGTAACAGTAATTAGTATTAGTATTCATTAAGTACAATGTAGTGTATTGGAATTTATTATTTTATAAAGCAAACGAAGCGTACCAAGTGTACTGCTCTCAAGGGCCATTTCAGCCTTTATTTATAATATAAAATTTGTGCTTACAAATGTGACATATTCATTAAAACTAATTAATCTATTTACATATATTTATTTAATATCTGTTATTTCCTTCCTTTATCTCTTTTCTACCTCTTCAGATCCAAAATACCATTTCTGATTTTAAATGTAATTTATTATACTTATTATATTTATTGCACTTATTACATTTTACACATTTTTCATATAATCAGTCATGATATTTGATATCATGATTTCTGGTATCACAGTATGTAGTAGGTATTGGCCAGGAATTAGAAAGGTTTTGGATGTTAATTCCAAGTTGGTGTGCAGTTTTGATAGTTTGGGCTATAAGTGTATTATGAAACTTTATAAGTAGTATATAATTTAAAGAATATAAAATATTATTAGATAAAAGTGTTACTTGTTAAAGATGTTGTAATAGGATTTTGGGGCAGTTAGTGGATTGTTTAGTTGTATATGAAGAGAAGAGATATGGTTCAGTGCTTGAATGTCTGTTAGGCTGTGTAAGTTGTATATTTGGTAGTAAAATATAATAGAGTTGGATATTGTTGAGGCTCATTCAGCTTTGTGTTTTGCAACTTGTGTATATGAGTTGGTAATACTTTGGGTGTTAGATTAATAAACAAATGTGTTTAAGGTTCTGTATGAAAACTGAGGTATAAGTACAGTATTGATAATATAAATTGTTTGTTTTTCTGTAATCTTTTTGTTTTTTATAATACTGATAAGGTTGGTAGCCTCAGCAGTAATCTGATTATATATATATTTGTGATGACTAAGTAATATAAACCAGCAGCCCAGATAGTAAAAAGTATCTTTTGATGGGATAGTATATATAATAGTGTTGGCAAAGTTAATTGTTGGATTTAGATCCTTGGTTTGGTTCATTGCAAGGATTGATTTAGTAGGATTGACTGTGATGTTGGCCATGTTATAGAAGGACTCAGCAGTATTAACAATTTGTTGAAGGGTGTGTTTGTTAGGAGCCAGCTATAGTGTATCATCCATGTAGGCTAATAATGATATATGGTATATTATGTGTTGTGTATTAGATACAAGTATTATTGACATATTATATTTTTTAATTTAGAATGAATATAAGTTATTAGAGGATTGTAGTATATGCATCAGAGAAGTGATATGATTGTTTCTCTTTGGTCTATGCCATCTTGTATATAATAACTAGATGTAAGACCAAAGTTTGTAATAATTAAGTTGTATTGGTTGTTGTATATATTAATTATAAGTTGTTATATGTTAATAGGAATTTTTAGTCAAATTAAGGCATGTTGAAGAAGTGTAATGTGTACAGAGTCATATGCCTTGCTCATGTTCTGAGCCAAGAGCCATATTTCTTTGTTTTGTGTTTGTACTTCTTGTAGTATATTGGTAAGGATTTGTATGGATTGTGTTGTAAAGAAATAAGGCAGAGCAACAAAGTTGTGTAGATCTAAAATAGGATATTTAGATATTATTTTGCTAAGTCAGTTAGTAATAATTTTTGTAAAGATTTTTCGAGTATGTTCCAGAAGTGTTATAGGTTTGATATAATTGAGTTGACCTATAAAGGTTGGTTTTTTTATATAGGATATATTTTGCTTTGTTTTCAAGCAGTAAAAATGTTTGCAATGTTTAAGTATAAGTTGAATAAAATTGTTAAGAGTTTAGTAATATAAGGATGAGTATGCTTAAGCATTTCATTAGAAATAAGTGTAGGTCCAGGTGCTTTGCTGTTAGATGAAGCATTTATTGTATTGATTATTTCTTGTTAAGTTATTGGATCTGTTAATGTGTTATACCATGCTGGAAGTATATTTGTTTTGGAGTTGTATTCATTTTTCCATTGTTTTCAAAGAGTTGAGTTGTATGGATTGTATTTGGTCCAGTTTGTGAAATGATCTTTGTTGTGTTGACAGATCTCTTGTGGTTTAGTTATTATAGAGTTAGAGAGTTTTATGTTATCTAATAATACAGTGTTGGTATGTCTGTTAAGTATACTGTTGATAATTACTGTGGTATTTGATATAAAGTTGCTGTAGCATTTTTCAACCTGTTGGATAATGTGTTAAGATAGTGCATGTTTGTTTTCACTTTCCCAAGTATCGTATAATGTTTTATGATGCTCTTTTATTGTATTAATAGTGTTGAAAAGTTGGCTATTATTGATGTCTAATAGAGTAAGAGGTGTAATAGATATGTTAGTAAGTGATTGAATTGTTTGTATTTTTTGGTTTAAATTATTTAGTTGTGTAGCATTTGTTTTATTGTTATTATTGATATCAGTGTAAAATTTAACAAGAGTATGAAGTATGCTACTACAGGTGTTTAGTGCTGTATGGGTTTTTGAAGCAGTAGATGAGAAGTTTTGAAATTGTTTTTGTGAACAAAAGGTAAAGAGTATATGTGTATCAGCTGCAATAAGTACTGCATATTGGATCTGGTACCAAAGTTGATTAACAGTTAGTATAGAAGCTATTGTTTCTGTGGTTGAAGATAATAGTTGGTAACTTGTTTGTTAAAACTGTTTTCAAAGTTCATTTGTCATAGTATTATATTTGTATGCCTTGTATTTGTATTTTTTGTATTGTTTGGTTGGTTTAGTATGTATTTGAAGGTTGGTACAGATAATGTAATGATCACTGTCAGTAATGCCAGTTGCATGAGTAATAGTAGGTATTGTGAATATATATAGGATTTGTTGTAGAACTCAGATTTCATCAATTTGACTAGAAAGCTGGTTACATTGTCAGGTAGGAGTTTGTAGATGATAAGAATGTATTAATAGAGTAAAGTTATATGATATAAGATATTTGTATAAAGTAGAATGCTGTGGCCTATTAATGTTTTAGTTAAAGTCTCCTATTATTACTGAAATAATATTGAGTTGTTGTACTTGTGTAATTCAAAGAATAATTTGGTTTTGTGTTTGTTTGTTCATATTAGCATCATTAGGTAAGTATGTAAAGATAATATGAAAGTTGTTTTTGTATGGTAGATAAAGGTCAATTGCTATAGCAGTGCCTTGAAGGGTTTGAATATTATGAATATAGGTTGTAAGTGATTGGTTTATAAAGATTATTGTTTCTGTACTAGAATCTCTTGGATGTTGAGGGTTGGTAGTATTGTTGTTTGACATAAAGCATTTGTAATTATTATTATGAAATGTGTAATGAGTGTATTGGAAGTGTATTAGTTTTGTTTTAGTAAGTGATATAATGTCAAACTGTTGGCTAATACAATAATCTAGCAATAATTGCCTTTTAGTAGTGTTATTGTATCCTTGAATATTGTATGTTGTGATGGTTAAATGTTGGTATATGGGTTTGTTGTTAGATTCAATAGTGTCATTCATTAATATAAAATTAAGAAATGTCTATTGCCACTGTATTTATTATAGGTGGCTTATTTGACATTGTAGTAGAATTGTTAAATATTTTCTATATTGGTGTAGGTAATTGTGGTAAGTTAAGTAAGAAGTCTGAAATTAGGCAGATAGTATAGTGTTGTCTAAGAATTTGCATTGTTGGTGTTATTTCTAATTGCAGGGTTATTGGGAGGGTGAGTTGTATATTATTCTGAATTAATGCAGCATTGATATCTTCTATATTGTTAGGTATAGGTAAAAGTACTTGTACAGTTTTGATAGATTTATTGCTATTAGCTTTGTCTTTTTGCTTTGCAGTTTAGACAAAAGGATTTGTAATATTAATCCATAATGGTGGTAGTTGTTTAAAATAGAAATGTTGTCAGAGTGTTTTTGCTATTTGTGTAAGTTGTTGAGGTGTTGTAATAGGTAATGTAGTATTAAGTTTGGCAAGTTCTTGGCTGTCTGTTGGTAGATCAGATTTGTCAGTAGGGTTTGCTTGCATTATATGATCAGTTATTGGAAATCGAATGTGGTATCATTGAGAAATTTTCTCAAGAAATTCTCTTGCAATTGCATTATTAATTATTGGATAAGCATATTGTGAGTTGGTATGAATGAGATCTGGATTATTAGGCAAAAGTGGTTTGGTAATAAAGTAATCACTAGGAAGTAGTTTAAATATATAGTACTCTCTTAGCTGTACAACTGCCTCAGCTAATAGTATTTTGGATGTAGATGAATTGAATAGAAAAAGATCTCTGACTTTGTAATTAAGTTTCTAATATGTAGTAGGTAGTGGTTGTTTTGGTAGTGGGAGTTGAAAATATGAATTTGGAATTACATTAAATGTATAGTAGTCAGCCAGTTTGCATCTAAAATATGAGAAGTATTGTAGTGATGCCTGCTTGTAATTGGAAAGTAAGTTTTCAATTCAGGAAGAAGTTCTTGGTATCTCTCTGGCAATGTTAGAAGTTTTGCAAAATAGTTATCTGTAAGCTTGTCAAATTTGGAGATTTTTCTTAGTACAGTGACAGTGGCCCTTGTATATGATTTTTGAGTAATTGGAAGTGTGAATAGTAGTATTTCTTGAATATGTTTAGGGATTTTATTAAGATCTGATAGTTAAGGTATTAGCTTTTCTTGAAGTGCACTATTAATTGTAACTCAAATGGATATAAATGTTTGTTCATTCTCATTTTGGATTTGTAGAAACCCTCTTGCATAGTAAATAGTCTTGTAAATCATAAAAGAGATGTAGTTGGTAAAGTTAGTATTTGAGAGGTATTGTGATATAAGCATTTGTTTAAGCATAGTATTTATAATTTTGTGAGTAGCTGCATCTGTAATTGTAATTTGGTTAGTTTGTTTATAAGCAGTCAAAACATTATTGTATAGGTTAATATATTCTTTCTAGTGTGCTGAAGTAGTATTTGGATTTTTAGTAAAAGTGGTAAAGAATCAGGTGTTAAGATACTTGAATTTAAGAAATATTGCTGATGGAATTGAGAATTGAGTTGGAGTAGTAATAAGTTTATAATTGATAAAGTTACAGATTTCAATTGGTGTTAGGAGTGCCTCAGCTATTGTTTCATAGGTTCAGGTTTGTTAGTCAAATGGTGTATTGATTTTGTTGGTAATTTTTGTTTGCAAAATATCTGTCCATTCAGAGTTATCGATGTGGTGAAATTGAGGTATATTGAGTTGCTTTTATGTAATTTGGCTATAAGTTAGCTTAGTAGTGTTTTGTGTATCTGATATTGTAGTCATGAATGTTGGTGATAATGTGGTAATATTGTTAGAGGGTTCTTAATTAGATAATCCTTCTGTATTAAGTAGTTATAGTTTAAATCTTTTTTTGCTTTGTTGTTGACCAGTTATTGCTTGTATTGCTTTAGCTGATAATTCACTAATTTCTGCAGCTGTATGTTGTTAGAAGGAGAAGCATTTAGTTCTTCTAGAATGGGTTTTGTGTTTAGTTAGTATAGTGCTATTTGGTGTCTCTACTGTGGGTTGAGTTTGTGTGTTGTTTACTGTTGTACTTGCAATAAGATCAAATGTCAATTCATCCTCTTGTGTAAGGTTACTTGTTTGTGATAGTTCTTTATCTGTATCTAGTTCTGTAATCATATTGTAGGGTATCACTAGAAGATCTTTACTGTGTTTAGGTATTTTGTATGCCTCTGTACTTTTTTGTATAACTAAATAATTAGGTTAAGATCACAGCTTCTTGTACTTCTGAGAAATTTGGTGCTGATGTTTACAAAGTTGTTTTTAGTAGTTGTGAAGTTAAAAAGTATTGATTGAGAAACTTCTTTGTACTTGTATAACTATTGTGTTGGAAAGGTAATAAGATTGGAAACATAACCAGATTTGGTAAGATCAACTGTAAAGAGATATTTGTTAGCAAAGTCAGAAACAAGAAAGGTAACAGTAAAGATGAGTTTGATAGGGTCTTTTATGTTAATACTAATAAATTTTTTTGCATATTCAATAGGGGAGTTGGTGGTTGAGGGAATAGATAAAGAATTCTTTGAAATAGTTGGTTTGCTTATGAAGTAGGCTAAAGAAGAAGAGAAAAAGGTGCATTAGGAGGTTGTTTGGTTCAGAGTTTGTGATGGGTTGGTTTGTAGATTTTTTACTATTTTTTTAGTATTTTTTGAAGCTGACATCTTGTATCTGTATGCTAAGTTAAAGAAAATGTAAAGGTTCTTAGGACCATTTTGTTAGAGCATAAGTTGTTTTCTGCAGTACTGTTTTTGGTGTTGTTGCTATTCAGGGCTGCTAGTAAAAGATTTTTCTGAGGTTGACACTAAGTTTAGTGTATAGAGCAGGTTTAATTAAGGGCCCAAGTTCATTTTACTTAGTAGTTATTGCTGTATTTTTGCTAGAAAGTTTTTTGCTTTTTGTCCAGTTTTGGTAAAATGATCTATGGAAAGAGTTTTTTTTGTTTCAATGTTTTATTAAATTTATATTGGTTTTCTTTTCAATCTATAAAAAAGTTATAATCTTAAATATAATTTTTTTTAAAATAAAAATTATAAATTTATAAAACTTTAATTTAAAATTTATTATAATTATTAAAACATTGTTAGTAAATATTAATAAAATCTTGGTCTTTTGTTTCAACTTGTGTTATATTGTTTTTCAAGCAATTGACAACTTTTTGATTATATTTAACTCTTTTTTGGTTAACACCTCTTTGTGTAAATATTGTCTTTTCCATAGATCATTTTACTAAAACTGGACAAAAAGCAAAAAACTTTCTAGCAAGAATACAGCAATAACTACTAAGTAAACCGACCTTGGGCCCTTA
>CAJVQA010008092.1:0-13256 GCA_910591915.1 Cetraspora pellucida | reverse complement strand
TTACATATCGTAATCCATCTAACCAGGTTGCTAAAATTCTATCACCAATATTTTGAATATTAATTAAATTATTAAAAAGAATCCATTCGATTACATCTTCATATTTCGTAGCTTTAAGCTGAAATTCTTTAATGCAATCGTCAATATCTTTATTTCCACTTGTCCATCCCTGTGTTGTCTTCGGAGGGTCGCATGTTTGACACCAAGCCTCAGATGTGTTATATCGGTGGCAATTTGCACATTGTCCATACTTATAATTTCTTTTAGAACTAAATTTATCATATTCAGTAAATACTAAAATATAATCATTTGTGATGGTGCTTTGAGTTAATCCACAAATATTTATACGCTCTATTTGACACTCCGATAATACATAATTTTTAAACTGTAAAATATATAAAAGATATAAAAAAAACTCGTACAGCAACCCCCCCAAAATTTTCCGCATTCCGCTAATGCTCCGATTTATTGTAATTACGTTATTGATTTTTCGATGATGCTTATTAATTAAATGAATCGATTTATAATTAAATGAATCGATTAATATTTTAATTGCAATAAAAATTTTCTCTTGTTACTTAAGTTTATAATGCAAACTTGTAGTAGTTGTAAAAATGATTTTCCAGAATCTGCTTTTACTGCGCTTTTCAAATTACTGTGTTCATCAGATGATCGCCCATCACACGAAAATCAGGAGATTTTTTTTAAATTCTTACTTTTTTACAAATTTCTACTTAAATAATGACAATTCCAAAGATTCCCCTTCACATTCCAATTCTTTAGTAAAACATCCATTAGTATTCTAAATTTTTTGATTACTGAACCAGGCAATAATAAAAATTTTTAACTTTCTTTTTGTGAATTTTAATGATTTCCATTGTATTCTAATTTTTTTTATAATAAACTGCATGTTAGACTTTTAGTTTGTTAACCAAGCAATAATAAAATTTTCAGTTTTTTTACTAGTTGAACAGGCAATAATGAAATTTATTATTATTTTTTTTTATAAATTTATATAATAAAATTAACACTATTATATAATTTAAAATGTCACGTCCTTTTAGTGAAGACCTCAAGTGGCGCATAGTTTACTTGTGCTACGATGGTTACTCAAAAAAAGAAATTGCATCCACTCTATATCTAAGTGTAACATTGGTAAATAAAGTTCTAAGAATCTACCAAAAATAGGGAACGGTTGTTCATCCATGGCGCCAAATTCCCGGACCCCGAAAAACTTTTGATCGAAACGATATGAATGTATGCATATCTTTATTTTGTTTTATAATAATCACAGTATATATTTATTATTAACAATTTTTAATATTTATATAATTTAGATTTTGCAACAAATTGTTAGGGAGAAAGTTGATTGGTACCTGGATAAGCTCGTTTATGAGATGGAATGATATACTGGAAAGTCTGTATCAATCCCAACACTATGGAGATCTTTGGCGTACTGCGGCATTACATGAAAAAAAGTTTTTTTTTTTTTCTTTTTAGGTTTTAATATTTAAGTTATACTGTATAATTTATATATTTTTATTGAATAGCTTCAAAAAGATGCCAAGAAATGAAATGAGCTTGTGCGAAGTGCTTTTATGGCACGTATTGGTGCCTAATATCAGCCTGAACAACTAATTTTTTTGGATGAATCCTCTAGAGATGAACGTACTATAACGAGGGGTTATGGATATTCTGAAGTAGATACTAGAGCAAGAAAAAAGGTGTTATTTGTATGTGAAGTAAGGTACACAGTTTGTCCAGCCTTAACTCTACAAGGAATAATTGTCGCAGATATTGTAGAGGGCAATTATACAAAAATTAAATTTAAAGATTTTGTTATAAATCAAGTCGTACGTATGCATTATCCTAATTGTACATATTCAAAGATTTTTTTTTGTAATTATTTACTAACTATTTTTGTAAATATAACTTAGTTACCACAAATGAATTCGTATCCGCATAACAATAGCATTTTAGTTATGGATAATGCGCGAATACATCACGATGATGGATTGTGTGAATATTTGGATGCATTTGGAGTGCGCATAGAGTTTCTTCCACCTTACTCACCTGACCTTAACCCAATCGAGTTAGCATTTTCTTCAATTAAAAGTTACTTGAAACGGTATCGTTATTTTGTTGAAAATTCTGATACAAAATATTCACTATTAGTTGTGTGTGCACAAATTACGCTGGAAATAGCAAAAAGTTTTTATGAGGCTTCGGGTTATAAGTAATATAATACTCGTTATAAAGAAGACTCACCTTTTTTTTTTACTTTTTTTTGTTAGTGACTAAGATAGGTTTAGATGCTATTTTTTTTTCTTATTTTACTGTATTTGCCCCATTAGACTGTCAATAATTCATAATCTGATTGGTATTATAAATTTTCACATAATATATTTCTGCAAAGTTTGCTCAAGTATTTTTCAATAAGACAAATTTTATCAAGCTTTTAAATAATGAATTAAAGGAAGAAATTTTAAAAAAATTTTTTAAGGCTTAGAAATTTTCGTTAGACTATTACTGTAAGTAGAAGGTTTTACTGTAAGCAATTTCAGACTTATTAAGACAGATTATTAGATAACTTTCTGAAATAAATTTTACTAAAATACCATTTTGCTGAAATTATATACTAACAAGATATAATTCCGAAAGTCTCATTTACCTTTTTTTCATCCTTCTTGGTAAACATATAAATAATTTCACAGATCTTTACAATCTAATAAATAATAAATTTTACTACATAGTAAGTTATTTATCTGCAATTTCCATTTCACTAAATATGAATATCTATTTTACTTACCGGTACATGCTATTTTTCGAATAGTATATTTTTCTAACATCTTATTTCTTTGAAAATATATTGCTGAAAGCTCTTTTACCGAAGGATGTTTTACCGAATTTGCAGCTATTTTTATAAAAAATGCTGGGTTATTTGATAACCTGAAAAGAGGTATAAACTAATTTGTTGCCACTAACAGCTATTTAATCAGCAAAGTTAGCCTTGTTTTTCAAAAAAATATTTATTAGTGAAAAGGCTTCAAAAAAATTTTGACTGGGAACAGAGTTCGAAGAATTGTGCTGAGAAAAAAAAATTTGGTAAAAATTTCTATTAGCAAATATACTGACAGAAATGTCTTGTCGAAAAAAGGAATATCGAAATTATGGGTCAGAAAATTAGTACGTATTTCAGGAAGGTACATAGGTTTCAGGAAAGTTAGGTGATCAACAATTAAGACTTGGTTTCACAATAAGATACAATATGTAATACATTAAAAAAAGATTTGAAATAAAAATAAGCGAAGAGAATATTACAATATAATATATATATATATAGCTAGACAAAGCTACTTATATGCATAACTTGTATTTATTTTTCTACTTTATATTGTTCGCATGCTAATTTTCTTTATTATATACATACTAATAATTGTTACTTAACATATTTATTGTATAAATCATTTTGAAATACGTATATATTGAAATGTTCAAAAAACTATTTCTCCGCCATTATAACCAAAAATTATAATTTTTGATACTTTTCAACATATTCACAAAGAGTTTGTCGTTCGCCAATAGTCTCTACTCCACATAGTGCAAATTCCTCATCTGTTAGTCTTTTTAATCGTTTTACTAAAATTCGTTGTGCATTAAATTTTTCCAAAAAGCTTTGATAATGATCGCCAGTTTCTTCTTCTTCTACTACTTCTTTTAGAAATTCTGCCATAGTAGGTAAAGTAAAAGAGACATATGGGTTAGATTGAATAATATGAGACTGTGTTGAAATATGAGGCAATGTTTGATACGGATTATATAAAGTTGGTTAATACGATTGAAATTGTTGAGCTCCAAAAGCCCAATTGTATTGTGGCGCTGATAGTGATGGTAGAAATGATTGTTGTAATGAAAATGGTGATAAAATTAGTTGGGAATGTCCTTGTGGTAATGGTTGTAATAGTTGTACTTGTGATAGTGGTGGCGATTGTTGTAATAGTTGCATTTGTGGTGATTGTTGTATTTGCGATAGTGGAAGTGATTGTTGTAGTAGTCATATTTGCGATAGTTGCATAAGTTGTGCTTGTGGTGATTTTTGTACTTGCGATAGTGATTGTTGTAGTAGTTGTACTTGCGATGGTGGTTGCATAAGTTGTGCTTGTGGTGATTGTTGTACTTGATATGGCAATTGTTGTGATAGTTGTACTTGAGGTTGTACTTGAGGTAGCGATTGTTGTAGTTGCATAAGTTGTGCTTGTGGTGATTGTGACAATTGTACATCCGGTGACAGTGGTTGCACTTGCGGTAATAGTAAAGGTGGTAAAACCAGTAGCATTTGTGGTGATGATGTAGATGGTAATTTTGAGCGTAGCTTTTTTGATGATAAACTAGCATAGGAAAAAAGAGGATGTGTTAGAGGATTTTCGACTGTAGCTAGCTCTTTGTTCTAAAAGTATGCCGGTATATAAATAAAGTTTAATCAATATAATTTATTATATATTATGTAAATATCGATATAGTAATACCATTCGGATGCCCGGGTCGAAAGCATCATAAATGTAATCTCAACATGCAAATCTTTGTGATTTTCTTTATTAAGGCAGAGACGATTATGCACATTACAGTGATATGCATTTCTAATTGTTAACACGTTTTTGGCAATTTCTTTGTCTTGTGCAGATAAAGATGAAACACTTGGGACTCGATTATTGTTCTTGTAATTGTTGGATCGTTCAGTATTTTCTTCATGTTCACCTAAGTCTGATTCCTGCAAAATTGTATTATAATTTATGATATAATCGATACGTACCAAATTATTGAACAAATTTATGTAAATAGTAGTATTCACATACAGAATAATACAAATAAACATGCATATTTGTGTACATATGTACGTACGCACGTATGTATTTACCTTTTTTTTTTGCTTATTTTGAGAAGTAATAGATAGTTGTGAAATTGTAACATAAATCCCAATATCACTTTTTCTAGCAGCTAATTTTGTATATTCGGATTTGAACTTGATGAAATCTTGTTCATTGACCAACTGAGTGCCGGCACCTGTCTCTCTTTGTGTTTTGAATGTCATAAAGTAATCACTTGGCATAATAGTATTATCCTTGGTCATCAAGTTAATTTTATTGTGAACAGATAAAAGAAATTCATCAACTGTTGATACGGATTCTTGGAACCATTTAGCAGGTAATGAAATTTCATCAGCTGTTTTAACAAATAATTTGTAAGCTAATGCAAACTCGGATTCATCATCTTCTTCACTACTCATTTCATTTTCGTTGATTCTATCTTCACTTGCTGCAATGGATATTGAAGGAGAAGGTGACCTAGTTGTTTTCTATAAATAAAAGATTAATAAATTAGATAATTATAATAAAAGATTATATTACACGTACATTACTATCAATTTTATTCTTTGTCACTTTTTTTTTAGCCTTGGAATTCAATTTCACCAAAACATTGTGGCATCGTCCACAAAGAGAAAACCGAAAAGTTTTTTTCACATTTATTTGGTAATTATATTCCATAACTTTTCCATAAATATATTCATACATGGGTGCTACCCAGGTAGGTTCAAAGATGCATGTATATGCTTGTTTCATTAAATCAGTTCGATTTTTTTTTGTGGGCACTAAGGATAATTTACATTTACAAGTAGTATTTCTCAAATCAACTGCGCAATATAGACACTTTCGACACCCAAAACAGGTGCCACGATAATATCTAAGTTTGGTGTTGGCTGCATCTGCCATTATAAGTATTGTTTGATCGATTAGGAAAAAGAAAAATTTTTTTTACTGCTTTGGGAATTTTTTTTTTTTATACTTGCTTTTGATACTATATTAGTCATATAACTGATAAATTAATTTATCAATTTCTTTATTTATTAGTTAAAAAATTAGTGCATACATGTGTAATATACAGTGTTGTTTAAAATTTAAATTAGAATTCCAGATTCCCAGATTCCTGTGTGATGTGTGATACATGAAATTTGATGAACACAGTAATTTGAAAAGCGCAGTAAAAAAATCAAAAATAATTTATCAAAAACTTGTATTTAGTGTTTGAATAAATGAAATAATAAAAACCATAAAATTCAAAAATTAAAAAAAGTTTTACAAAACAATGAATTTAACAATAATAACTTTGATATTGAATTGGTCGAAATTAATATTGACCAATTGTCACAATTCATTGAAGAATTTGTTGCTGCAGAAAATCAAGAATTTGAATTAAATGTCTTATTTGATATTAATGGAGAAATGAATTCGGTTTCTCAAGTTGCTAAAAAATTACATGAAATTATTGAAAATAGTGACGGTTATAAATGGAAGTAAGTTTTAATTTATTAAATATATAATTTTAAGAATTTTAAAATTTTAAGAATTTTAAAATTTTAAAATTTAAAATTTTTAGTTTTTGGAAAACCAATTATTCAACTTGCTTACCTGATCAAAGAGGAACAATTTATTATTACTGCAGTCAATCTGCAATTTTAAATGATTTTAAGGATTCTAATAGAAAACAAATGTTAAGATTCGAATGTAATGAGCAAATTATTATTTGTGTCAATATGATTGATTCTAAAGCTTATATCAAGTGTAAACACCTGTTTAATCATGAGCAACCTGCTATATCTACTGGTGTTCCAAAAGAAATAATTACTGAAATACAACAAAATTGTCATCTTGATCCTTTACAACTTCATTTTTATTTATCAGCATATTTTGATTTAAAGGATATTACGTCTAAACAAATTTATTATTGGTGGATTATTTCAATTCAATCAAAGTATCAAAAGCATAAAAATCCTATTCAATCTGCTATTCTTTTACTTCAAGAACAATTTCAAAATTGTCAATTATTAATATCAATTAATAATAATACTTTGACTGCAATTGCTTTTTCAACACCAAATTTTCAATATCTAAAAAGTGTTAAAGAAATTCATATTGATGCAACATATAAAACATCGAAGGGGCATTTTGAGTTATATGGAATTATTGGAGAATATCAAGGAACAGGATTTGCTTTAGGTTATCTAATTTTAGATATTCAAACTAATAATGGATTAGAATTATCTAAATCAGAAATTTTAACTTAATTTTTATTAAAATTTCAAATTCTTGGTCTTATGCCCGATTTTATATTTACTGACAAAGATTTTACTATAATTAATGTAATAAAAAATGTATAGCCAAATAAGGATATTCAATTATGTCTCTGACATTTAAAAAGAGCTATACTTACAAAAATGAAATCAAGTAAAAAACAAGAACGATATAATTCATTTACAATTATGGATTTTCAATTATTTTCATTTATTGATTCAAATTTTATTCTACAAATATATCATACTGGAGTTATTTGTCCTATACAACATCAAAAACAAGTTTTGGATTTAATCGAATTTTACTTTAATTTACATCCACTAATTCCAATAAATCAAAATGGAGATTTTTTAACAAAAGAAGAAATATGGAAAAAGGCTGTTTATGAGATATATAACTTATGTTTCCAATTAAATAAGCCAAGATTTTGGAATTATCTTTATTTTTCATGGTATATTAAAAATCGATGAAATTTATGAGCAAGGAGTAATCATTTATCAATTCCTTTTGGTAAGACTAACATGCTAATAGAATCACATTGGAAAGTGATTAAACACGACTATTTGTATAGATTTAATTGTCCAAGAATTGATTATGTAATTTTTGTTCTTTGTGAAAAGTTAATTCCAACACAAAGTATTTGTTTTCATCAATTAGCTACAGGAAGAATAAGTCCTTATTGGTGGGAGGACTTTAAAAAGGATTGGAAAAAATATATTAAGCAAAATAATTCTAATGAAAGATATTATACCAATACGAACTATTGGATTTGTAGTTGTATGACATTTCTTAAAAATTGATTTTTGATTTGTAAGCACCTTATTCAGGCACTTAATAGTAACACATGTCGATTAATTTATAATGATTTTTATCGCAATTAGCAATATCCATTTTGGAGTATTAATGGATTAACAAATAGTACTGATAAAATCAATTATGAAGTCCAAGTGTTTGATGAGTCAAGTCTTTTTAATGTAATTGAAAGCGATAATGAAAATGATCTAAAATTAGATGAAATTAAAAAAAAAATTGAAAAACATGAATAATTTATTCAACATATTCGAGAAGAATATGAAGCAGGTAAAAAAATATTATTATATTTTATGTGAAAGTAAAATCCCGTAACTGTATTTATTGATTCATAATTAGTTACGGGTTTTACTTCCATGTATTTAAATTATAACCAATTAATAAATTTCGATATATTGTTTTTATACAAATATTTTAGGAAATGTTCGACATGTAGAAGCATTACTAAATGGGTCAAAAAGAATTTATACTATGATGGATGATATTCAAAAAGCACAAAACAAACGAGTTAGAGAATGTACATGGAAAGACTCAAAACCCCATACAATGTTTTTGTGATAAATAATTTTATATAGATTATACATAGAAACAATTATGATAGTTATTATTGCATATTAACTTTGAAGAATTATAATATTGCGGGCATATTAAAATTTAAATATTTGACAATATAGGTTTTATATTTTTGAAAAAAAAATATTGGACGCTTGGCACTTTAATAACATTTATATAATAATAAAAATGTTAATTAGCCACACATATACGTTTAAGTAAATTTCAATTTGAAAAATTGGTTAGATTTTTTAAAACAAATCCTCATTTTGCTCGTATTTATCAAACATGAATCAAAGAAATAAAACAGAATTTAATAATTGTACAATACGAAGTATTTTAGCAAAGAATTCAAAATTTATTTTCGATATTAAATATTTAACACAATAAATCAAGATTGATGATTTCGGGTATTAAAATAAAAATTCACATGAAATTAATCGGAGTATAGCGGAATGCGGAAAATTGTGGGGGGGTCGCTGTACGAGTTTAAAAAATTAAGTTATAATAATATGAGTGCTGCGGGCTTTCAAATTTATTGTTTAACTCTAACTTTATAAGTTTAATATACTAAAAACTAATTTAGTAACGTATTATCGCTATACGCGTTATCGTTATACGTGTCACTGATTAGAATGATTAGAAACAATAAACTTGAAAGTATAAAGTTTCATTTCCCTTAGCAGCACACGTAAATAGTATACGTAAGTAGAATAAGCATAGTCTTACTTCTTTTAAAACATTTACTAAATTTCGTGATTGAGGCAATATTTTAAGCTCCACTTTACACGATAGTGTACGTGACTGTCTATATTTATATGCATCTCCATGCACATATCGTATTCCATCTAACCAGGTTGCTAAAATTACATCGCCAATATTTTGAATATTAACTAATTTATTAAAAGGAATCCATTCGACTACATCTTCATAAGATGAAGCATTAAGTTGAAACTCCTTAATGCACTCGTCGATATCCTTATTTCCACTTGTCCATCCTTGTGTTGTCTTCTGAGGGTCGCATGTTTGGCACCAAGCGTAAGATGTGTTATATCGCTTGCAATTTGCACATTTTCCATTATCTTTGGATCTTTTTGAACAAAATTCATCAAATACCAACATATACTCATTTGTGACTGTATTTTGGGTTATTCCATAAATACTTATATCCTCTAATTGACCCAATTGACTCATTAAGTGCTATATTAAATATATTATAGATTATAGATTATAGAAGCATATACACATACAAATTAAGCATACAGATTAAATAAACTACATGTCTGATCTGATGTAATAAAATAAGATAAACTTACTTTTAAATTATTTGGTGTTTGTGTCAATATTTTAAGCTCCACTTTACATGATGGTATACGTGACTGTGTATATTCATTTATACAATTTACATAACGTATTCCATATAACGACGTTGCTGAAATTTTATCGGCAATGTTTTGAATATTAACTAAACTATTAAAAGGAATCCATTCGATCACGTCTTCATATTTCGTAGCTTTAAGTTGAAATTCTTTAATGCAATCGTCAATATCCTTATTTCCACTTGTCCATCCTTGTGTTGTCTTCTGAGGGTCGCATGTTTGGCACCAGGCTGGTGAAGTGTTATATTGCTTGCAATTTGCACATGTTCCATAACCATCATACCGCTTATAACCAAATTCATCAAATACCAACATATACTCTTTTGTTGTACTGTTTTGCGTTAGTCCATATACTTTAAGGTCATTACTCTTTAACTGTACATAATCTATAAACTTATTAAGCATGTAAACATACTGTATATTAAAATATATATATTGCGTCATATTAATTATATTAATTAATAAGTATTTTAACTTACTTCATTTAACTTATCTAATAAGCTTTGTGTTTTAGTTAATGCTTTAAGCTCCACTTTACACGATCGTATACGTGACTGTGTATATTTTTCATTATAATCATCATAATTTAGATATCGTATTCCATCTAACCAGGTTGCTAAAACCTTATCGCCAACATTTTGAATATAAACTAATCTATTAAAAGGAATCCATTCGATTACACTATGGTAAGATGTAGTCTTAAGTTGAAGTTCTTTAATGCAATCATCGATATCTTTATTCCCACTTGTCCATCCTTGTGTTGTCTTCCGAGGGTCGCATGTTTGGCACCAGGCTGGTGATGTGTTATTTCGCTTGCAATTTGCACATTTTCCTTTATAATCATCTCTTTCCTTATGAAATTCATCAAATACCAGCATATATTTATTTGTGATTGTATTTTGAGTTAATCCATAGATACTTCTATACAGTTTATACTCTGACGGACTATCTAATTGCACATGATTTTTAAACTTATAAAATACGTACATAAACAATATAAGTATAATCATAAGTATAAATTAAGTATATTAATTAAATAACGATAATAAAATGATATGAACTCACTTCTTTTAAAATATTTTGAATATCTGCTGTTCCTGTCAATACTTTAAGCTCCACTTTACATGATGGTAAACGTGGCTGTGTATATTCATAATCAAATTTAGAATTTAGATATCGTATTCCATCTAACCAGGTAGCTAAAAATCCATCCCCATTCTTTTGAATATTAACTAATCTATTAAAAGGAATCCACTCGATCACATCTTCATATTCTGTAGCTGTAAGTTGAATTTCTTTAATACAATTATCGACATCTTTATTCGCACTTGTCCATCCTTGTATTGTTTTCTGTGGGTCGCATGTTTGACACCATGCCAAAGATGTGTTATATCGCTTGCAATTTGCACATGTTCCATTATTTTTATTTCTTTTAGAACCAAATTCATCAAATACCAACATATACTCGTTTGTTGTGCTGTTTTGCGTTAGTCCATATACTTTAAGATCATTATTCTTTAACTGCACATAATCTATAAACTTATTAAGCATGTAAATATACTGTATATTAAAATAATGTATATATATTGCGTCATATTAATTAATAAATATTTATTAACTTACTTATCTAGTGAACTTTCTGTTTTAGTAAATATAATATACGCGACTGTATATATTCTTCATCATAATAATCAAGATTTACATATCGTATTCCATCTAACCAGGTTGCTAAAACTTTACTGCCAACATTTTGAATATAAACTAATCTATTAAAAGGAATCCATTCGATTACATTTTCGTATTTTGTAGCTTTAAGTTGAAATTCTTTAATCCAATCATCAATATCTTTATTCCCACTTGTCCATCCTTGTATTATCTTTTGAGGGTCGCATGCTTGACACCAAGCTTCAGATGTATTAGATCGGTTGCAACTTGTACATATTCCATAAATTACTGATCTTCTATTATAAAATTCATCAAATACCAACATATATTCATTTGTGATTGTATTTTGAGTTAATCCATAGACACCTATACACTGTTTATGCTCAAACTGACTATCTAATTGCATATGATTTTTAAACTTATAAAATGAATAGATAAACAATATAAGTATAAAAAATATAAGTATACTCATAAGTGTAATCATAAGTATTTTAATTAATTAACGATAATAAAATGATATGAACTCACTTCATTTAAAATATTTTGAATATCTGCTGTTCCTGTCAATATTTTAAGTGAAATTATGCTTGCCGGTGTGCGTGACTGTGTATATTTATATTCACTATGACTACCTTCATAATTTACATATCGTATTCCATCTAACCAGGTCGCTAAAAATCCATCACCATTCTTTTGAATATTAATTAATCTATTAAAAGGAATCCACTCGATCACATCTTCATATTCTGTAGCTGTAAGTTGAATTTCTTTAATACAATTATCGACATCTTTATTCGCACTTGTCCATCCTTGTATTGTCTTCTGAGGGTCGCATGTTTGACACCAACCACGAGATGTGTTATATCGCTTGCAGTTTGCACATTTCCCATATTCTTCATACCTATTAAAACTAAATTCATCAACCATAATTCTAAAATGTTACAAAGAAATTAATCATCGTTTGTAGTAACGTACGTACGTACATACATATCAGTCGGTCGATATGTCACGCAGTAAAAATTTTTAATAGTAAATCAAATGATCGACGCACCCAAATTTTGTAAGTATAATTCAAATAAAATTTGCTTTCTATAATTATTTAACAATAAAAGAAGTTGTCGGTTTAATTTCTAAGCATCATTTTACAGATTTTTTGGCATTTGAAGTGTCTTGTTTTGAAATTTCAAGGGTGGTTAAAAATAAATCAAAAAATAATCTTGACCACGAAGTTGGCCAATTTTTTTAAGTAATATATGTTGTTTACCCCAAATATGAGTAACGATAAACATTCAATTAATTGGCCGTTTATCATTACCTTTTTTGGGTATTTTTGGGTAAACAAATAAGATAGCTGCGTGACGTTGTCACGCGAAACCAGGAACGGGAGACGTGAGTATTGGTATTGTATTTAGTAAATATATAGCTTGTGCACTATTAGGCATGTAATGTATGGTGGCGTAGATCCCCGAAGCACAAATAAATTTTTAGGATCATATATAACATGACATGGACAGAAAGATTCAAAGCAAACGTTCGTTTTGTCAAAGCTTATATTGTCAAAAATTTACCCAATAAAAAAATTTCCCAAATGATTCACCATCTTAATTCTAACTTAAATACGAATGTTAGCAAATAAGATAGTGTTCGGTTCGGAAGTTTGCGACTCTGTCGCTCCACAATTCAAAACCTCGTGTAACGTACGATAAGTAACCTTTTCGAAAGA
>CAJVQA010008091.1:0-13256 GCA_910591915.1 Cetraspora pellucida | reverse complement strand
TCTTTATATTTAGAATAGTAGTAGTCTATGTCATAGGTATCTGGTTCTTGAGAGTCAGTTAGAGTAGGCATTTTTCTGGGTTATTTTTGATGTTGGGGTGTGACAGATAAGAGGTGTGACAAATAAGGGGTGTGACTAATAAGAGATGTGATAAATAAGGGGGTGTGATATATAAGGTAGCACCTGGTGTGACACTTAAGTGATTGGCGTGATCAATGTAGAACAAAATTTGTGTAAATTTATTAAGACAAAATTAGTAATAGGGATCTACAGGTCTGGGACATCCTAGAGGGTCAGGGTCCCCCAGAAAAAAGAAAATTTTTTTTCCAAATATTTTTAAAAAATTTTTGTAAGAGAGTTTCAATATATTTTCCAATAAAACTATTAGTTTTTGATTATATATTGAGTGTAATATATCAAAATGAAGATAAAATTGTGCTAAATCTTTTTGTTTTAAGTAGCTACTGTGTTTTACTTAATAAAATAATGAGTATTTAGCAGTAAAAAAAAATTATTTAATTTAGTTATATCCTAGTGATAAACACTTTTAAGGATATAAAAGTAGGCCACCTATATGTAAAATTTATGAGAAACAATTTTACTTAGACAGCCAAGATAGGTTTACTTAATAATAATTTGAGAAAAGAGCAGTTTTGTTTAGAAAGGATTTGGTACAAGTAATCATCGGAAAGAGTTAGTGATTTGCCCTCTTCAATTTTCTAAAAGAACATCTTCACAACTTCTATCCTAGTAAAGTTATTAAAGAAGTAGTCAAAAATCAAGATGTGGGAGTGAGTCAATAGAAACGCACCATAATTTTTTTAAGTAAATTTTTTTAAAACTTTAAACAAAGATAACTCAACAACAACTTAATTAAATTTAATAAAAATTTTTTTAAAACAATTTTAAAAATTTATAGAATCTATTTAAAAAAAAAATTATCAAATTTGATTAAGTTTTTGCTAAGTTATTTTTGTTTAAATATTTAAAAAAAATTCATTAAAAATAATATGGTGCATTTCTATTGACTCACCCCCATGTACTTAAAACGAGTTTTTACCTATTAATTAGGCAAATAGCTGGTACTAGACCTCAATTTCTTACTAACTTAATTCAACAACACAACACTGACAATAACAAAGCTGCTACAATACCATTTAGTATTCTTGAAAAAACACTCAAAAAACTTATTCTTACATTTACAACAGTTTTCTTTACTAAACTAATTAAGAAAACCAGCTTTTTACTTTATATTATTATAAGAAAAAGCAAGAAAATTAAATAAAAAAAGTTAATTTGTAAAAGCAATAAGATAAAAAAATAGAATAAAGAATAGTTTTATTAATGATAATAAATAAAATAATATTTTATTAAAGAAAAAATTTGAATACAAAAGAACTTTTATATAAAAAAATAAGTTAAGAGAAATTACAGAAGGTACTTTAAAAGCTATTCAGAGTTATTCTAGAAACTTCTAAGAACTTCTAAGAACTGTCCTTTTAGAAGAACAAAAAACTATCTTTTTTATAGTTTTTAGCTTAATAATTAATTGGTTTTAGAGCTACCATGTGTTGTAGCATCATTCTGGACTATATGAACATCCAAAATATAGTAAAAATTAAGAAATTCTATATGCATTTTACTAATAATGCTTGTGCATAAATAGTAAACCAATCCTGCATATTTCTATTTTTATCAATGCTCATAAAATTGAAACACTCTCCTCTGTAGATCCCTTGACTGAAAAATTCTAGAAAAGAAAACATAGAAAAACTTAACAACTAGACTAGGAAACATAACTCGAGGTATTAACAAAAAAGACAGAATAGCAAAAGTTGTATATAGTTAAATAGAAGAATATAGAAAAGAAATTAGTACAATAGCAAAGAACAGCATATAGAGAATTTTTGTTAAAAAGCAAAAAAAATTCTTTTGAAAAATTAGAAAACTGCTAATACTCTGTATTGTAGATCCTTCAAGTTATATAAAAAGTCACAATAGGACTGGCAAAATAAACAAACAAACACATACATCAAACCAGTTTAGTCTATATACAATACATAACAGAGAAATATATAGAAAATGACTATGTGATATAAATAAAAATCTGCCAGAAGAGTACAGAGGAAGCCTTAATGCAATTTTTACAAGAAGAGTGTATGAGGCTATGAACAGTATGCATAATAAAATCTTCTTTAATAAAGCAAGCAAAGCATATGCAATACCAAGTAAAAAAGATAATATCATTTCAGCACTCACTAAACAAAACCAAATGAAGTAGCACTTCTATGAATAATAAGAGAAATATTAAAAAAAGCAGAAAGAGAACAACCTGAGAAGAAGCTTGATTTTGTAGAACAACATTAAAATAGAATAAGCATAAAAGAAAAAAAAGAACAACAACAAATGAATAAAATAAAAAAAGACAAGAAGAGTCAAAAGAAGAGGCAAAAAAAAGAAAAGAAGAAAATGAAAAGGTCAACAAAAGTCTACAAGCAAGTATTAAGATTGAAAAGAAAAAAGTAAGTATACAGGTAGGGCAAACAAGTAATAACCAAATAGAAACTGAACCATCCTTTTAGGAAAAAAAAGAAGAAGAACAGAAAAGAGATCAGAAACAAAAAGACATAGAAATAAATGAAAAAGAATCAAGACAGAGATCAACAACAAAAGAAAGGTAAAGAATAAAAAAAAGAAAACAAGAAATCAAAAGAGAAATTAATATATTTGAAGTACTACTTGAAGAAAGCATATGGGCATTAAGCAAAAGAGGCTGTAATCAAAGCAACAGCCTACTTGCAAACATATGTACATATAATGTATCAGGGAAAACTAAAGAAGAACACATGAACTTTATCAGATGGTCATTAAAAAATAATGAGCATGTCAAAAACATTGAAGAAGTTTTTAAAAGAGGGAATTATGAATAGAGATAGACTTTGACTGTAAGTATGAAAGAAGTGAGGCAATACAAAGAATTAGTAAAAAAGAAAATGACTGGTACAGAATAATCACAGAAGAAAATAGACAAGAAGAGAAAAAAGAAAATAGATAACAGACAATTTTAAAAGAAAAGAAACAACATATTAAAATTTAAGAAGAAGGAATATGAAGAGCAAAAAAGTGAAAAAGAATTTACAGAAGATCAAATAGATACAGAAGAAAAAGAGGAAACACAAAAACATAAATATATAACAATTTGGAATCTATTAGCTGACATAAACAGAAAAGAGATCAAGTATATGTGCAGAAGATTTAAGAAAGCATATATAACAAGAATCAAGAGATCCAAATACAAGTTTCTTGCGATAGTCCAAGTAGAAGAATCAGAAGAAGGAAACACACCATGGTCCATACCTGTTAACAGTAACAAACTGATAAGAGTAACAGAAAGTAAAAAAAATTATGAAGCAAAACAAAGACAAAGTCAGTACATAGCAAAAATAACAAATCTACCAAGCAAGGCTTTAGAAGTTTTACTGCTACACTGCCTAAGAAGCAAAGATGCAAAATCAGTATACATTCCATCAAACAGAAATGAGAATCAAAAAAGAACAGCAATCATCACATTTGTGACAAAAAAAGAAATAAAGGCAGCTCAATCAAAGCCAATTAGATATAACAATTTTTAAGTATTCTGGCTAAATGAAAGAAAGAAAGAAATAAGAAAAGAAGAAAGGGTTAAAGAAAGAAAAAAAAGAAGCTAGGAAGAAACTAGCTAAAGTCTAAACAGAAGATATACAGAGAAAAGAAGTGACTCTCAAACACAAGTTGCAGAAGAGTATTTAGAAAATAGAGACACAACAAATGAGAAAAGCTAGGACAAAAACAAGCAAGTTTCAAATAGAAAACATATCAAAATAGAAATGATCACCAGTTACAAAATATAAAAGAATGGTTAGGAGTCAAAAACACTAATACAGAAAGAAATAATGAAAACATAATCAGAAAAAAGACAAAACTAGATACACAAGTATATGTGAAAACAAGACAAATAGAAGAAGTCTTAGGCCAGATCTTAGACAGACTTAATTGGCTAGAAGATACTCAGTTAGATATAAAAAAAGGCCTGGCCAATCACTTCTAAGGACACCCAAGTTGAACTTATGAATATGGATAAGGAGATCAGAGATTTTCTGCATAATAAGAAAAGAACATTCGAAGAAAGAAATAGAGAAGAATATTCTAATCTAAAGAAAGAAAAGAAAAGAAAAGAAAAAAGTAAAGCAAAAAACATGAAAACAAGATACAAGCAATTAAAAGAAAAATAGAAAAAAGGGAAGAAAGAAATAAAAATTGCATATCACAATATTAATGGACTTAAGACCAAAGGTTGGAAATTAGAAAACCTGCTAGGCTAAGCAGAAGAAGAAGAGATAGCATTTTTGGAAATAACAGAAACAAACATCATAAAAAAAGAAGAAAAGATCTTGTTGTATAATCTTAACACAAGATTTAAAGGTTATTGGATGAGTGTAGCATTAGACAAAAAAAAAGAATCAGGTATTAGAATCCTGATAGATAAAATCTGGAAACAACATGTTGAAGCAGTTAAAAAACATAGCAAATATATAATAGAAGTAAAACTATATTTCAAACAACTAGTACTAATAATGATAAGAATATATATTTCACCAAACAACAAAGCAATTAGCAAAAAAGTATAGCAAAAAATTGTAGAAATAGTAACAAACAAGGAAAAGCATACAGAAATAGTTATACTTGGGGATTTCAACTATACAGTGGACAATATACTAGACAGACTGCATTCACAGACAACAGATTATAAAAAATTGCCAATCTTCAATTGGCTTAAAAGGCAAGATTTTACAGACTTATTTGGAAAGTTGCATCCAACAAAAAGAACATATACATGGTCAAATCAAGAAGCAGCAACAAAAATTAATTATATTTAGTTGTTAGAAACAATTGCAGCTAGTCTTCAAGAAGTCAATATAGAAGAAACAAAAGGTATAACAAGCAGTGACCACAAGATAGTTATAACAGTTATATGGGTAGAACACATAATTGTAAACCAGAGCTGTGCAGAAATCAAACATAAAGACCAAATGAGAACAGTGTATCTGTATGAGAAAGCAAAACAAGAAGACTGAGAAGAATTTGCCAAAGAACTTCAAGTATAACTAAAATAAAAAAAAGCACTGAAGCAATTAAAAGAAGAAAGAGGAAACAGGAGGTTTTGTGCAGATATGCTAGACTACATATGAAATGCAATAGAAGAAGCTATAATAGATGTGACAAATAAAAAGATTCCAAAGAAGAAGATATTTAACACAAGAACAAACAGAAAACATTATCAAAAAAAGCCATAACAGTATAGACATATAATTAAATTACAACAAATAATCAAAAAAGCAAAAATAAAAAGAAAAAAAGAAAGAGATAAACAAGAAACTTATAGACATTGAGAAAAAAATAGAAGCAGTGCTTCCAAAGTTACACAAACAGTGGTCAGAAACTTGAATAGATGATATAAAAGGCTGGCAAAGAATTTTGAAAAACAGAAAAAGAGAAGAGTGGAAATAAGCCTAAAGAAAACAGATAGAAGAAAACATACACAGAAGATGTAAGATGATAAAAACTGATCAAGAATGAATAATTGCTAGCCTTCTGAACAAACTATACAAAAAAATAGTCTTGAACAGATTCATAGCACAAAGTATAGAAAAAACTAGTTTAATAACAGAACCTAAGTCTGTTTTAGATGGCCTAAAAAAACATTTTGAAAATCAATTTAGAAAGTGAAGAACCAAACTAGAAGAGATGCCTAAAAAATAGATAGAAGTGTATAAACCAAAAAAGTAGATTAAGGAGTCCTAGTATAAGAAGCTAAAAAAAAAGATAGAAGAAGAGTAATAGGAAGAAGCTTTAAGAGAACTCAAAGCTAATACATCTCTAGAAATTTCAAGTATAAGCTACATATTAATAAAAAGAGCAGAAAAAAAATCACAAAAGATCTTCAGAGCCTTTACAAATCTGGTTTTAGAAACAGGAAAAATGTCTAAAAAGTGGAAAATAGCACAAATATATCTAATTCCAAAAGATATAGACTGGAAATATAATCTGAACAATATTAAACTGATAGCATTAATTGAGACCTTTAGAAAGCTAGTCACAAAGGTAATAACAAGAAGGCTAGCCAAGATATTCATATAAAGAGAAATACTCAAAGGACCAAATTATGCATACTTGCCTGGCAACTCTACAGAGCAACAAATACATATGCTAAACATGATAATAGAAGAAGCACAAGAGAAAAATAAAGAAACATAGATACTTCTACAAGATATAAAGAAGGCATTTGACTCAGTCCTATTGGAAAGCTTAGAGTAAGTATTTAGAAGAGTAAAAGTACCACACAGAACAATAAAATACATTATCAACCTTTTCTGTAAATGCCAATTTAAAGTGATTATAGCTTATAGCCTAACAAAAGAAATAACAGCAGGAGATGGTATTGATTAAGAAGAGATAATTTCTTTACTCATCTGGCAGCTTTTCTACAATCTACTGTTAGAAAAAATTCAAGAAGATAAATTACTAGGCTATGTAGTAGAGCAAGAAACATTAAAAAATACAGATATCAATTGTATTACAAAACATAGACAAGCAGCGATTGCTTATACAGATAACACTATATGGATCACAAACAGCAAAGATCAATTACTTAGAATTCTTGAAGTTGCAGAGCAGTTCTTCAAGGTGAATGATATTGAAATAAATGAAGCAAAGTCAAAGCTCATAGTGATAAACTCGAGACTAAAAAAGGAAAATAGAGAAATCACATTCGGACAGAGCAGAATAACAGAAGAACCAAGAAACAAAATTGTAAGATCATTAGGAATTTGGTTAAATAGCAAAATGAAAAAGTTACTAATTTGCAAAAAAGCAAAAGAAATAGTTAGCCAAACAGTTAAAGACCTTAGATACAAAAAAATAACAATGAGCCAAATCACTTATATAAACAATACAGTAATTATCTCAAAATTAGGTTACCTTTTACAGTTAACAAGAATGTCAGAAAAGATGATCAACAAGATTCATTAGCCAATAATATATTTGGCAAAACACAAATACAATATGAGGAGAACAACAAACAATTGCATAATTGAGCACAAGGATTTAGAAAACTGTAAATCATAGTCAAGAGATAATGACAAAGCAAATAAGTAGTCTATTGGCAAGACTTAACAGAAAAGACACTTTAGGTAATCTAACAAAACTTAGGATAGCTCAAGGATATCAGAAAGCAGACTTAGTAAAAGACATTTGGAACTCTGAAAGAAGACCAAAAGAAACAAAATATTGGAAGCATAATTTAGCTTGTTGAACAATAATTAAAGTAAGAGAAATAGAAATAAATATTAGAGCAGAACATTACTTATGGAAAGTATATGGGTATAAAATGAATATAAGAGACTTAATTAAAGTCAAGATGTAGGCAACAAGCAGCAGCACAATAAATAAATAGGGTTTAATATATTTAAACCAACTAGTGGACATAAAAGAGGAGAACCTAATTATATAGAGACAGCTCAAAAGTCTTCTAGGGCTGTCAAGTAAAGGGAAAAAAGCCAAATAGTTCAGTAAAATAGAAGAAAAGATGTTAATAACACAGACCAGTAGAGAAATACATGACCAATACAAGATCAAAAACTACAACACACAGGTGCTAATAATTAAATAGACAAAGATATTTGAAGACTAAAGAAAGAAAAAGTGAATTGTATATAGTTCAAGACATAATCAGCAACTTAGTAAGATATCAAAGAAGAAAATGAAAAAGATTTTAGTTGAGCACTGGCTATTACAGAAAGTAGAAGGCAAGACATATACTGAAATAAGCAAATGCAAAGGATGTGATAACAGAACAGAACAAATAATAAACATTTGTGAAAAGTAGATAAGATGGAACAATAATATAAAGGCAGTTCCAGAAACATTAGTAGAGAAAAGCAATAATAAAATTAATACAACATTAGAACAAATACTAGAAAACAGAACAATAGAAAAATGAAGAAAAGAAGAAAGAAGTTTAATTGTTCTAAAACAAGTAGAAGAGTTAGAATTAATTAAAAAACAAAAATTTGATAGTAAAGTTACAGATTATATAATAAAAGCCCTAACAAGAAACAAGAAGAAAAACAAAAACAAATATACTCTTTATACAAATAGAGCATTATATAAAGAAGTAGGAAAAAATAATAGAGAAAAGATGGGCATTAGTTGGATGCAAGTAGGGTCTGGAATGGGCTGGGTTAGACCTGGCAATTCATGAATCAAGCCAGATTGGGTCAGGTCTGGGCTAAAATTTCAAACCCATAAGTTAATTGGGCTAAGTTTAAAAATTCTCAGGCCAGGCCCAGACCAGGCCAAAAAAATACTGAGCTGGGTCTAAACCAGATTCATAAAATGCCAGGCTGAGTATGAGTTTTATAAATAGACCTGTTAAAATCTAATAGATATTGCTTTAACCTAATTAAGTTATTTTTTTTTACAGTATGCCAATTAAAGTCATGTTATAAACCTGAATAAAATTAGAGTTTATTGTCAAAAACCTGTTATTCTATGTAGAAATAAATAAAACTTGCACCTTAAATAAATGAATATGTATGTACATATTATATAGCATTATACCTATTGCTATAGCCTAAAGTAAACTAAAAATGTAGAGTTGAATTTTCTACATCGATACACTTTTATAAACCTATAAAAATTTTTTTTTGCTTCATTTAGATCAGAAATAAATGATTATATATAATTTTTCTAGATGTGTTGAAATAGAAAAAAAGATATGTGAAATAAAAATTAAAAGGATATTATATCTTTTTTTTTTTTAAAAAAAAAAAAACAAAAAAAGAGCATATTGTACATTTGTATTTTAGCAAACCATTCAATTAAAGCAATTATACTATTTATAGCTAAAATAAAAATAGATTCAGAAGATAATAAAAGTACAAGTAGTATGAATAGTACAGGTTTTGAACAAACCTCATCTGTAAAAAAACACACTTATCAAAAAATGTAAAAAGGGTGGTAGGAACTATCATGGGTATTTAAAGGACACTTTATCAAGCCTAAAGATTCCGATAAATGTAAGAATTTAAAATAATTATTAGATTATATTAAAAAATGCATTTAATATATGTTGTGGATGATGCTGAAAACGGATGATGCTGAAAATCACATGACCTATAACCACAAGTCATGCCACGTGACATTAGATACAGCATTTTAAAAGTTCTGAATTTTAGGTTGCTAAATATAAGACCCTAGCATCATGTTACCAATCTAAAAAATTTCAAATTTTAATGTGTTTGGATAAGTTTTTGTTGATTTTATATTATACCGATCTTGAACTTTAATTCGAATTTTTAAGATTGGTGGTGCTAGAATGGTTCATGTGCTATAACACATCAATCATGTCAATGTAATCTAAATATGTACAAATTCTAAGTTTCATTTTTATTAAAATTAAAAATTTGGGTTTACAAAAAAACCCACCTTATGCCCTTATACTCAAAAAAAAATGCTTTTAAAAAAAGCATATTGCTATCAAAAAAAAAAACCTGTATCCTTCAAAAATCTTTCACTTCAAACTACAGTACCTTTAAAACAAAAATTTAGTTTTTTTTAAAAAAAAAAAAATTTAAAAAAAAAAAATTTAAAAAATTTTTTTTTAAAAAAAAAAAGCTATGAACAAGTTACAACTTCTTTCATATAGCCTTAACTCACTTGACAGGAACTCGAATGTCCTCACCATCAACTTTAACTATTGCAGTGTGATTGTTGAATGTGAGCGATTTAAACACACCATGTTGGGAAAAGGTTGGTTGCAGCTTTCTTTTTTGAGTTTGCTGGTTCATATCATGATCTGGCGCAACAACAATTGTGGCACCAGTTTCAATTGTGTTGTTAGCCTTTTTTTTTCTATGCACACTACCCTGTTGATATATTCTTGTACGATACTTCTCAAGCGAAATATTTATAGATTTCTGAATTTCTAATATTCGAGAAATACATTCTTCTACAGCATTAGAATCAGCAATCTGGATGATGGGTTCAGAGGCAGCAGTTTGAGTGGTGGTGGTTTCGCAGGCAGTATCTTGTAAAGTGGTAGTTTCACAGGCAGCATCTTGGGCAGTGGTGGTTTTGCAGGCAGAATCTTGGGCGGTGGTGGTTTCACTGGTAGTTTTTGCAATAATTATTTTGGTAGTTATTTCAGTAGTAGTAGTTTTATAGACAATTTTGGTAGTGGTTTTAGTGGTAGGAGCAACAATTTTGGCAGTGGTGGTTTTAGTGGCAGCAGTTTCTGGGATAACATTCTTGAAGGCACTTTTTATAAAAATGGATAAATGAATGTTCAGTATTGTAATTCTAAAAACCTAACTAATCCTAACCCTAATTTAATTATATTGAGTTTGTTAACCTTAACCCTATTACAGTATTAATTTTAAATTTGCTAACTCTAACCATATCATATAAATAAATTTTTTTAATTCTGATCAAATTTGCAAATAATTTGCAAATTCAATCAGAATTAAATCATATTGAAAAGTATATCAAAAAAAATTTGGTCATTTGTTAAAACAAGTCAAATGTCAACAAACTAGCTGTGCTGGGAGTATCATAAACACAATGCATTTTCCAGCCAAAAAATGCTTCGTGTGGTGTACAGTTGTGTGCTGTGTGGACTGTAGAGTTATAAGACATAACAAATACATCGATTACATTGATCCAATCCTTTCTTTGCAATTGATTATTTGGATCCCAAAGCAACTTAGTGAAACCATGACCCACAGTCTGATTAAGTTATTCAACTTGTCCTTGTGACTGTGGATGATGAGGCCGACCATGTCAAATTGTAATTTTGAGGGCTTCACAAATTTGTGTAATTACATTTGTGACAAATTCTTTATCAATATCACTCTGAAGAAGCGCAGAAGGCCCAAGAACCTTGAAAACATCTTTAAGAAGGTGGGTTGCAACTGTACCTGCTTCATTATTTTTTATTGGGACTGCGACAAGAAATTTAGAAAACACACAGACACACATAAGTAGCATGAGAAACCATTATTTACTTCAACAAAATCACAAAAATTGATTAAGTCAATTTGAATGTGTTGCCAAGGATCTAACAATACTACAGATATTACATCTGTTTTTTCTTTGATAGAGGTATTTATAGCACAGATAGTACATTCATTTACATATACCTTCACCTCTTTCTGTGTGATTCCAATGTGCTTTTCTGAAATTGCGAAAAAGGTTTTATGATATTTATGATGGTTGGCCTGATCATGGAAGCATTCCAATATTATAGCACACATTTCTGCATCATACTTGGGGATTATATGGCATTTTTCTGACTTGACCACACCATTTTTTACAATCTTCTTAATGTAAAGAATGCCATTCTCATTAACTTCAAAATTTTTGCAATGGCGAATAAAGTTGTGCTTTGCATAGGGGGTTTTTTGAATGCTATTTGGGACAGTTCCTGATCAAAGATATTCGACAACCATCTGATACTCCTATACTGTCTTAGGAATTTTGGGAATTGCTAGCATTTTTATTTAAAAAAAACCTTAACAAACATAAGGCTTTTATTTGCAGGTATGGTGGTAGGTGTCTACTACTTGGGTAGGTGATGTGTTTTTTTGTGTAGGTGGTGGGCGTCTACTACTGCTTGGGTGGGTGGTAGGTTTTCTTGAGTGGGTGGTAGGCGTCTATTACTGCTTGGGTGAATGGTGGGTTTTTTTGAGTGAGTTCTATACATTTATATATAATAGGAGTGATCATTAAAATTTGTAGATGATTCTGATATAGTTACACATGATTACCAGCCAATCATATCTCAAATTTTAGTAAATTGGCCAATAAAATTGCAAAAAAAAAATTGTGGGATTCACAGGGATTCAAAGAATATGTTATTAGGCAAAGCGAAAGCATTAATTCATCTATTAAATTTACCCTTATTTTATAGAAAGTTAAGCTACCTGAGCTTTTAAAAGAAGTAGTATATAACGTATAAAAAAAATTAGTTATCAATTGTATAACTATGTTAGAATAATCTATGAATTTGAATAGTCGCTTCTGTTTTCGTATGTACAGTGTAAAAAAAGATTTATTTTTTTTCTTGATGATTATGTTATGCAATATTTGGAATTTCTAGAATGCCATATCTAATGTCATGTGACACGGCTTGTGGTCATGGGTCATGTGATTTTCAGCATCATCCATTTTCAGCATCATCTGCAACAATATATATTTATAAAACAATATATAATTCTAGAGAACTGTGCCCAATGTACACATTGTAAAAATTTTTTTAAATACGATGCTAATTTAGGAACAAGTTCCTTGATCTGGCACATAAAAAAAACAAGATATAGTAAATACCTTAATCTTGAATTACAACAACAATTACAATTTTCTAAATTAGGTGTTTCTAATTACAAATTTTCATAAGATAAAAGTCATCAAGATCTTATAGATATGATTGTTATGCATGTATATTTATTTCATATAGTTGAGTACAAGGGATTTTTAAAATTTCTTAAAAATTTGTGACTTCAATTTAAATTGATAAGTGAAAAAACAATAAGTGCAGATTGTAAAAGTCATGTTGAAGAGCTTGCAGAAAAAATTCATATAATGATATAAGAAGCTTCTGGATGTTTAAGTTTTACAACTGACCTGTGAACCTCAAACCAAAATCTTGGATATATGGCCATTACATGTATATATTTTTCTATTATATATTTATTTTTCTAGTTACCTAATTACTAAATTTTTATTAGATCATTTTATTAATAAAGATTGGAATCTTCAAAAGCTACTTTTAGCATTTAGATTAGTTCTTGTACTACACAGTGGAATTGCTATTAGTGATACATTTTTGAATTGTCTTGATGATTAGAATATTATGTTTAAAGTAAGTATTTATAACAAATTTTTTATTTGTATATGTTATTAACAAAAAGTTCATATTATTTTACCAATATTTATTTCACCAACAAGCTTATTTTACAGATGATTAATTTACAGACAAGTTCATTTTGTAAAGAGTATATTTCACTAACAGGTTTTTTTTTTATAAGCCACTAACTGTAACTCTAATTCTAAAACTAACCCTAATGACAATAACTAGAATTACTTTTTTTTTTTTTTTGGTATTAAGGTGACCTCTTTGGTCTTTTGACTTTTATTAATCACTTATCGGTATTGTGGTT
>CAJVQA010008090.1:0-13257 GCA_910591915.1 Cetraspora pellucida | reverse complement strand
GGAAAATTCTATGTAATCTGTATAGTTTCAAGAATCCTAATAAAGTACTAGCATGACTGCTAAAGTTAAAAAAAAAATAAATAAATATTAAGATATTAAAAGAGTGCATTTGAGTGCAAAATGCACCAAAAATAATATTTTACAAAATATATATTAAATAAAATATTATATAAAAAAATATTTATAATTTATATATACTAAGAATATTAACCTTAAAAACTTTATATAATCTAAAATTAAACTATGATACAATATTTGATATTAAACTGCAACTTGACTTTTTAGTAAAAAACTATTTTTTAATAATAAAAAAATAATTTAAAAAATAAAGGTAAATATTAATAAACACGATATAAATAAATTTTTTAAATAAAACATCATAGATTAATTTTTTTTTAAACCGAAAAAACCATTAATTTTTTTGCAAGGTTCGACATCTTAATTATAACTATACTATATTAGTATTTAGGAGTTTTTTTTTTAATTATAGGCAAATTTTTTTGAATACATGAATAGTAAAATGAATCTTAGAAAATCTCAAAGACTAAATATTAATGAAAATATAAGTGCTGCTAAGGAACAATAAGACTTCGGGCTTTCAAGTTTATTTACCTAACTTGAAAACATATACGATGTATTAAAGAATTAAAATTAGTTAACATTACGTATCATATAAATTTAAAAATTTTAAAAACAGAAATCAGACAGTACTCATATGAGAGCCGCTAAGTGAAAATTAGAAAGTCAATATATATTACTACAAAATAAATTGGCGACACACATATACGAATTTTAGGAGTAAAATTTAATGGTTTAAACCGTATTTTTATTAACGTAAAACTTGAAATAAGCAGAAATATAAACGACAAATAATACGTAATATAGATCGATAGATTAATTATAGATCAATCGTGATAATTTACAGGGAAATTTTGCAGCAAGACAGTTTAAGGGATAAAGTTAGTCGATCCAACTAAATTGAAGAAAATAATAACAGAAAACATATAGAAAATCATAGAAATGCAATCAAACATATAGACAGTATCGGAGATAGCCAATATAGTAAGCGGGTAAATTAGAGCCAATAGATAACAAGGACAGATGGAGACATAATCGGCAGGATGGGGAATATGCAATGAAACGGTAACGAGGAAGAGCAAGAAGAATGTTGATTGCGTGAGTCCCTTTGTCAGATATCAATTTTATAAAAAAGTCAAAAGAACGGGCAGAAATTTTGCAAGTTGAGAAAGGTAAAGTGGATTTTACCGACGCCCGAAACTTTCGTAACCTTGCATTATTATACATGATCAAATGGGAAACTTGTATTATTTTTATATGCAAGTTATTATAGGTTAATGTAAATAATCAGATGCTACTGCTAAGGAAGTAAAATAAAAATATTAAGCACATTGTCGGACCTGTTTGTCACACGCAGTTAATGAAACCAAGATTTTAGTACATACATACGTAGTACGTAGGTAGATAGATAGGTACGTATGTACGTACGTACGTATGTACCAGTACGACCGATATATATGAATAAATTCTTTAACGAAAAATTCCCGAAACCATATCGATGGGACAGTGGGCACGTGATAAGACGATCCGAAACATCAATAACGATGAAATGTAAAAAAAAAAAAGGATAACATGTGAGAGAGAAGTTACGTACGTTCATTTATCTTAGATTAATCATGGGTATAATCATTGATAAGCTATTCATGCAAAACACATTTTATCAGATAATTTATAACTTTATACTATAAAAGTTTATAAAAATTTATGTGAAATTTGATCAGCGTATGAACATATGATACGTACGTCTTAAATTTAATCATTGTATTAATGCCACTGATCAGAATTTTCAGGGGCTAAGTCCGATAATAAGAACCAAAGTTTGATGAAAACTTACATATAACATAGTGCCACGTAGCGATAATAAATGAATTCATTAAAACACATGATTGGATAATGTATACTATCAGCCACTAACAAGATAATCTTAAAAAAAATGATCTCGATATGCTACGTACGTACGTAGATGAATCTTTACATACATATCGATATCATTATGTGATAATGGATATATTATAGATGAATATTTTACTTATCAGTCGATCACACTAAATAATCATACACCAAAATACAAACATATGCAAAACGGCGCATTGTATAGTGACTAGTTTTTTCTTGTTATTATACGAAGGATTCAGGTAAATTAAATGAGTGTGTGGGAAATTAATTTTTGTGTAATGTTTTTCGAATCTATACATTTATTAATAAAAGATCTTAACAAAAAAGTGGTTAAATGTTGATACGCGCGTATTAAAGTTAATAGTGATCTGGTGGATCGGATCGAAGTAAGGGCTGGTTAATTAAAGAGAATCATTTGTCCTTTAAATTTACAAATTTGGGTTAACAAGACCAAAACATTCCGATATCAATGTGTAATTGATTAACATTTTGGAATGTTTGCGATATTAATGGTCAATTGATTAACGTTTTATTTAGAATGTTTTGGAGGTACCGACTAAAAATACTTATAACATCGGACTAGCACGGTTGCAATTGGCAAAGGCGCGTATACTAATAAATTGTATCACGTTCTAAACATCCCAATAACATGCAATGAAAACTGTTTGTTTATTATTGTGATCAACGAACGCCCATTTATAATTTTCCCAACTGAGCTTCATGATAACTTTAAATATATTTGACCTCGCTAATAAACGATGGCGTATGTTCAATCTCTCTAACCATATATGTATTTCTTTTTACGATTATTTTTATTTGTCCATAAATGATTGGTTAAAAAAAATATTAGTAAAAAAATTGGGCGGGAAATGTTGTTGATACAAAACGGTCATTTAGTTTTTTTTTAAATAATTAATATATAATATATAACAGATATTACATATCTGATATATATGCTTACTACGTATATGTATATGCTTACTATATATATGTTGATTATATATATGTTTATTATACACATGTTTTTTTATTAATATATTTATATATCAGATTAATTATCATTACGTACATACGTACGTATCTGTTATGCAGTATATGTAATCTTCATTATATATTATACTGTATGTATACGTAGCCGTTATATATATATATGGCCTTCATTATCTTTATTATCTTCTTCATTATCATTATTATTTTTATTATCTGTTATACGTATACATACATAGTCTTCATTATCTGTTAGGGTTATCATATCAATATTTATTATATACGTATGTACATATATTATCATTATATTATACGTAGTTTTTTTTTATAACTATATATTAATATTAAAATATTATAGTTACATACGTATGTACGTACGTACGTACGTATTAAATAATCCTCATTGGGTAACTTACACTGATTTCAATGTTTTGGGTAAATCGGAGTGTAAACCCTCACTATCTGCTTTTCATTTCGGGAGTGGTAATCATTTGTAAACCATGAGAGGATCATAAACTTATTTTTTCTTTTCTTTCTAAAACGAATATGAATTTCATCTTATGTTAATTGGTTAATGTCTTATTATCATTGTCACTTATATATCTTACTTATTATGATTTATGATTCCTCCGCAACCCTTACCTATGTATATTTCTTTTGTTGTGATCTTGTGACCTTGGATAATAAACAAACAACAGGATGTTGTCTGAACATCTTGTTTTTATTTTATTATTAATTATTATTTATTGAATTCTGTTTTTCTTTGCTTTCATAATTATCATCTATATTCATCTATATTCATCTATATTCATCTATATTCTTTGATAGTCTTTGATAACTTATATAACCGGATTCTGGAAATTATTCATTGATCATTCTATTTATATTATGATACCTAAACATCATTGTTGGTATCACTTTCCTCGCTAATATAAGTATTGTAATCTCCTTACGGTGGCTGAGTTAAAAAAATATTTATGCAGTTTTGTGCTTGCTGACTTTTGTTAGTTAAAAAAAAAAAAAAAAAAATATATATATATATATATATATATGTATGTCTGTATAGATATATATATAGATACTTATATTATATACATATTGAACATATTGATATATGGGGGTCTTTGCCTGAAAATGACCCTACGGGACATAATAATTACTATATATCCCATAAGATCATTTTCGAGGCAAAGACCCCATATATTATATTATTATTAGAAAGAGTGTTACAACATAACGGAGTTTTGTAACCCTCAATATAGATTGGGTAATTTTTTGATCTATATTACCCTTGCAAATTTCACTTCTTTTCAAAACCTTCTGCTTAAAGGTTTAACAACTTATCCCCTTTCGACGCAAGAGAAACGATGCCCTTTACTTGCTTTCCTTATACTACCATATAATCGATATCTTTATTTCACTTTCTTTTCTTTACCTCGATTCCGTCTTTCTTTGCATCTACTGCCTTCGTTTCTCATTTGCAAGTATATACACTCAAACTCCTCATCTGAGGGTCCTCTCTCAAGTGTAAAAATTGTACAAAAGTCTTGTTCATATTTCTCTTTAGATTTATTTTTCTTTTACTTGAAACTTTTATTACTTTCTAGACCTTTTTTCTTTTTTAATTATCGTTTCTTTTTTCCTATTTTTTACTTGTGTATTTTTTTTTTCTTTTCATCGCAGTAAAAAAAAAAAAAGTTGTACAAGTCTCACGCGATTTCTTATTTTATTGTCTTTTTAACTGCGTGCGTAAAAAAAAAAAGGTTTTCGCATTATTAAACAAAAAAAAAAAAAATCCAAAAAAAAACATTTATTTTTTAATTACCTTTAATAATATATAGTTTGCTACTTTAAAAAGAATTAACTCGTCTCTTTAAAAAGATGATTCCTCGTACTATTATGGACGAAGCGTCCAAAAACAAAGCTGACCTTCCTCAGCCAAAAGCGAATAATAAACTACAAGGACAGGTAAGATAATAACTTTCAAAAGTATTACTTTGGTTATAATTTAGTTTCATCGATCTTGATCTGATCTTTTAATACTATTAAGGATCATTATGTAACTAAAAATATTACTGTAGACATTGTTAAATCATTATTAAATTATTAAATATCTTTTTCTTCTTTTTCCTCTTTATCTCTTTATTCAACTATATTGAATTATAGCAAGTGGCTGCTCTTTTGAGAGATAAACATGATTACGATTATGATATTTTTGGAAGCACACGACAAGATATTAGTCGTTCTAATAGTGCTCCACCAACTCAAGTGGTAGATCAGCTTGGTCGGTTTGATCCTTCAGAACTAGATAATCCATCACCTTCCGATCCACGCTTAGATCCTGACTATCCGGCATTTTATTACATGAATTCTCGTCTTGATCCTAGACTTCCCCCCCCTTTATATACTCCCGGTCAATCTTGGCAATTATGGGCTGGTGGTGGTGGTTTGGGTGGGTTAAATCATAAACCAAATGGTGCTCAAATTCCCAAACCAAAAGTTTTAGAAAAATTCCGTGGGATGGGTATGTTTCTTTACTTATATGTTTATATATATATATATATATGTTTATGTATATATATATACGTTTATGTTTATGTATATATATATACGTTTATGTTTATGTATATATATATACGTTTATGTTTATGTATATATATACGTTTATGTTTATGTATATATATATGTTCACACATATATATATGTTTATATATACATATATATTTTTTTGTTTCAATATTATATTGTCCTATGTTTACTATGTTTATACTACAATATTCCCTTCTATTATTTTGTTAATATAACCTTTGAATTTTATATATATGTATTTTTATTTTATTCAACTTTTCCATACTTATTAATTCAAATGCTTATTTTACTTATTTACACAAAAAAAATTGGTCCAACATTAATTAATTTATTTCATTCAATATTTTAGATGCTGACGATGACTTTCTACGCGAACATCCATTGGATCAAAGTTTAGAACCTGAATCCCATTCGACAATTGGTCAGCAAGATTACTCTAATGATCCTGGTACACATACTGGTCAGTATGAGCAATTCGGTAATCAGGGTGTTGGCAGTGCTGCATCCCTTTGGAGGTCGGAATTATCATCTCCACCACCTCAAGGTATGAATAACGATCTACATTCTCCGAACAAGAGAAAAAACCTCGTAAAGATGATTCAAGAGGTTAGTATAATGACAAGGTATTCTCTTACCTCTTAAAAATTTTGTTATTGTTTAAAAAAAAAGTTATGACAATTATTAAAATGATTTTCATATATCAATAAAAAGAATAAAATTTTTTTTCAAAGGATAAAAGAATTGACTTTCTGCTAAATATTATTTCTTTTTCTTAGGATTTTCCGAGAACACCTTCTCCTCTCTATTCGAACGCCCGCCAACGACAAGCTGCTCTAGCAGAAGCAAGCTCTGCCGCTGCTGCTGAATTGGGTAATGATGCCTTTGATGTTGACTTTCGTTCCGCTCTTGAGCTCGAAGAATCTCTCAACCATCCGAACCATTATCAAAGTAATTTGCGTGTCAATTCTGGCGATGATAATCATGTTAAATCTATGATTTCTGGTGTAGAAGAATTTGATCATCGAATAGGTTTTGGTAGAGGTGCTTCACCACCTCCACTTCGCACAAAATTTTCACCTCCCCCTCGTGCTTCGTCAACACCTCCGACTCAAAATCATTTCCGTAATCATAGCCTTAATTTCTCTCAAGAATTTCATGGAGACCTCACTCACTCTGATCTCTTGTATAATATCAAAAACCTTGAAGGAACTGTATGTATAATATTATAATGTCTTATATATTTTTTTCTATATAAATAATTATTAGATTCTTGTTTTATATAATTTACTATTTTATTATACATAATTATAAATAGGATGACTATGATACCATTCAACAAGTGCAAATTATGCGACAACAACAAGCAATTAAGCAGCAACAGCAACGTTTAAAGATGCAACAATCACAATACAATTCTTTATTTAATGATAATTCTTCGTCCGGTGGTTATTCTCAATATGCACTTGGTATGTTCTTCATTTAATTTATCTTATGAGTATTTATTATTATTATTATTATTATTATTATTATTATTATTATTATTATTATTATTATTTATTACTATTACTATTACTATTACTATTTATTTATTACTATTATTATTATTATTATTATTCATTACTATCACTATCACTGTTCATTATTATTATTATTACTATTTATTACTATCACTGTTCATTAGTATTACTATTACTATTTATTACTATTACTATTTATTATTATTATTCTATTACTATTGCTATTATTATTATTATTATTATTATTATTATTATTATTATTATTATTATTATTATTATTATTATTATTATTTTATTATTATTATTATTATTATTATTATTATTTTATTATTATTATTATTAGCATTATTATAATTCTTGTTCTTATATACACACATACGCACATATAACTTACATGCTCACATGTATATATAGATCCTTATTCGTCTGTATGGGATCCTCGAGAAGAGACTATGTTAAATAGAAATATCCTTTCCTCTGACATGACATACTCACGTAATGGTTCTTTAAGTCTAAGTTCTGGTCGAAATTCTATTGATTACCAAAAAGCGCTTCAGCAACAACAACTTGGTTTAGGAAGTTCTGGTACCATGGGTGTTGGTCGTGAACAATTATTATCATCCGAATACAGTTCTGGAAAAAATAGTCCATACTACGCTTCTGGTCTTAGCTCGGTGAGTGGTTTAGGTGGTACGACACTAAATGCCCAAACCCGTGCTTCTCTAGCAGAGAAAAATTTGCGATTACAGTCGCAACAACTGTTACTTCAACAACAACAGTTAAAACAGCAACAAATGATGCTTGCTCGTGAACAATTATTAAGACATCATCATTCTGCTGAATATTTGAATGGTATTGGTTATGGCGGTATTTCTAGTGGTCGCCGTAGTAATGATTTAAGTTCAAGTATTTCCGACCCTGGTCACGGTATGCGAAGCGCTCTATTAGAAGAATTCAGGAATAACAAGAATAAAAAATACGAACTTAGAGTATGTATCTTTTTTAATGCTTTATATCCTTTATCTATTTATTTATTTATTAATATTCATATAATTTGTTATTTTTTTTTGCACAATTTATTATTTTTTATACAATTTATGATTTGTTATACAATTCATTATTTGTTTTAGGACATTGTCGGTAATATAGTAGAATTCAGTGGTGATCAGCATGGTTCAAGATTCATTCAACAAAAACTTGAAACCGCTAATAGTGAAGAGAAACAGTTAGTTTTTGATGAAATTCTACCTAACGCTCTTCAATTGATGACTGATGTGTTTGGAAATTATGTAATTCAAAAATTCTTTGAACATGGTAATCAAATGCAAAAGACAATATTGGCAAAACAAATGGAAGGTCATGTTTTATCTTTAGCTTTACAAATGTATGGATGTCGTGTTGTGCAAAAGGTATTTAAAATTTAAGGCCTTCTTTTCAACTTATGTAATTCATATAATTTATATAATTTATTATGTAATTGATGAATTTCTAATTAATTAATTTATTTATTTATTGTAAAATTTTCAAATTATTATATATATTTTTAAATTAAATAGGCACTTGAACATGTTCTTACTGAGCAACAGGCTACTTTAGTCAAAGAGTTGGACGGTAATGTGCTTAAATGTGTCAAGGATCAAAACGGAAATCATGTCATCCAAAAAGCTATTGAACGTGTCCCTGCAGAACATATTCAGTTTATCATAAATGCTTTCCATGGACAGGTCTATAATCTTGCGACGCATCCATATGGTTGTAGAGTAATTCAACGTATGTTTGAACATTGCACCGATGAACAAACGGTATGAAATATATTCTTATATTTATTTTTATTCCCTTATTTATTTATTGTTTTTGAATTTAAATTTGATGAATAAATTGAGAATGATCTAAAGATATCATTAAAATTTATTTATAGAAGCCTCTACTGGAAGAACTTCATCGATATACTCAAAATTTAGTACAAGATCAATATGGAAATTACGTTATACAACACGTTCTGGAACGTGGAAAAGCTGCCGATAAATCAATGGTTGTTGCTAAAGTTCGTGGTAATGTTTTGCAAATGTCCAAACATAAATTTGCTAGCAACGTAGTTGAAAAATGTGTTGCATATGGTAGCAAACGTGATCGTCAATTATTAATCGATGAAGTTATTCAGACCAAATCTGATGGGTATGTATATATATTCACCTAAAATGTGTGTGTAATACACATAATATATTCTGATTTATTTTTATTTTTGTTTATAGTACTTCACCTTTGATTTCGATGATGAAGGATCAATACGCTAATTATGTAGTCCAGAAGATGCTTGATGTAGTTGATGGTGATCAACGAGATCTCCTTGTCGCAAAAATTAAACCTCAACTGCAGTCATTAAAGAAATATACATACGGAAAACATCTCATTTCAAGTAAGATATAAAAAAATTTTTTTTATTATACCGTTTTTTTTGTTTTCATTTTAAATTTTTATTGATAATTATTCTATTAAATTCATTAATTGTTAAATAGAAGTTGAAAAACTTATGATCCTCACAGAAAATCAAAAGAATCAAAATGGTGGTATCACTAACGATGGTATTTCAACCGATATCCTGACACCCACCAGTTCGCATACTCCTCTCGGAACGTCTAATAATTCACCTGTCATGTCTTCACCGGCAATTGGATCTGATACAAATTTACATATTGGTTCTGTTCCTCACATTTCTGAATAAATTTAAACGGTAGCATTGTAAAATATAAATTTGGTGATGTCCGTAGGGTTATAGACTCCTTACATTGTTATATATAATTGCAAGCTCAATATATTTTTTTTTAGCATTATGGTAGGGTTTCTTTTTTTTTGGTATTGGTTTCGCAAATTTTGCGATTCATTATATTTTCTTTTGTTTTTATTGAACTATATATTTTATACACTAATTTTTGGTGATGATTACTGAATGTGGATCAATAATTCATTAAGGTTTTCATCAGCATTTTATATTATATAAAACCAATTTACCCTTTTTTCTGAACATATTTTTTTCTCTGTGATCTTTTTCACCCTTTCTTACTGTACATGGTTGTCCATATGCAAAATATAAATATATATACATACATATTCCCCCTTTTCCGTAGTATAGTGTATCCCTTTTTTTTGTTCAAAAATTTCTTTTCTTGTACGTACTATTTACTTAGTCAAATTTTTGCATTTGCGATTTTTTATACTATTGTTTTATTTTATATTGAAAAAAATGAAAGTTCTACATATTACTGGTAAAAAGTTTTTTTTTACTTTTCCTAAAGAACCAAGTGTAGAGAAATTGTGTTTTTTATTCTGTAATTTTTGTAAAGGTTTTCTTATCGATGTTGAAAAAAAAATGTAGTCTTTCTAAAAATAGTATATAGCGATAGACTTGGACTACACACGTGCGAGTCTGCAATTATCCCTTCTAGTGCCGATCACCTTTGTTAACCGTTGCTGCTTTTATATAAAAAAAAATTATACGTTAATTGTAAATTTTTAATTTATTTTTTTTAATTATTATTATATACTTATTTATTTCTTTTTCTTTAATAGTGTAATATTTAATAATTTAATTATTGTGAATAAAGATCATAATTTTGAAAAAATGTGAAATGCTGTGTTTTTTAATAAAATTTATAAAATATAAAATACGATTTTTATAAATAAGTATTTTTCGTATTATTTAACCTAATTATCTAGAGTATAAAAAACAAGTTTTGATAGTTTTGTTGATATTTTTTATAGATCTTAATATTTTTAAATATAATATTTTTTGTATATTTCTATATTTTTATTATTTTTATTATTTTAATTTTTTTTAATTGGTTTTATTTTTTAGATCTTTGTTAAAATATTAGATTATTGATTTTTTAAGTTCTTTACTTTTTGTAAAAATTTATATATATATATTTTTTAAATATATTTATAAACATGGAAAAAAAACTCTTTCCTGTTCATCACTAATTTGAACAGGATTTTTATTATTAATAAAATAACAACTAACAAAGAAAACAAAGACTCTTTATTTTTTATTAGAACTAGGACAAAGGCCTTTGTTCCTAAGAAATATAGACTTATACCACTTAACCTTCGAAAACATAAAAGAGTTTTACTCGAAACAAACTTCCTTCTAAATAAGCAAAACATAAAATACAAAACAAGTTTTCTTTCGAACAACAGTGCAAACTAGGATGAACAAGTAGAGCAAGAACTAAATAGAAGTGCTATCTTGGCAACAGAACAAAAAAGCAACATTGCAAAGAAAAACAACAATAAAAGCCCAAAAGCTAAAACTACTGAAAAAGATAATGCTGTGAGCAGTAAATTGATAACAACAAAGACATGTAGACAAGAAGTATTATATGATGATAAACAAAAAAGTCATGTGGCTAATGCAGAAACATGTACTGAAGCACAACCTGATGTACACAGTAAAGCATGTGCCAATCCATATGTTGAAACACATGCCAACACAGACACACTTCAAGGGGGTAAAAAGCAATAGTTCAGCATTTTTGCAAAATTAAAAAGGGGTAGTCTACATACTCTGTCTCTTCTCTTAGAAATTCTATTAAGTCAAAAAATAATAACACTTTGGTATTTGATATCAGAAGCTTAAACCACTCCTTTAATGAAATTATGATTTCTTTATACGAACATGTAGGACAAAATGTAATCGCTGCAAAACAACATTTTGCCAAAGATGATAGAACACACTTAAAACTAGCTTTTGCTAATAATAAACAGCTCAAACACTATGCCAGCAAAGGCATAGTAATTTTTAATCAAACTTATTATGGATTCATTTTCACAGATAATAGAAAATCATTTCTGTCTGTCAAGGTCAGAAATGTATTACTTAACAACAAAGAATGAGTTTCTAAAGCAATTTTGGAAACTTTTAAAAACTTCAGAAAAATCATAGCTATTAAACCACTTCTTATTGAAGGAACTTCTTATGCAACTGACTAATGGGTTATAATTTTTGAGACAACTGATGATCCAGAACTCGAAGCAAGAATCTCATATTATATCTTTTTATGGGACAACAAAGTCACAACTGAATAGAAATCTGCTTCTAAGGTCTGCTTCTTTTGTGACAAGGAAGGGCATCTGAAAAAGGACTGTGAGCAATTTAAAGAAGCAGTCAAACTTAGACAACAATATAAGAAATACCAAGAAAATAAAACCAAAAGGGTATTAGAACCGCTACACAATGTTCTGGAATCTTCCAACATCCAAACAAACTACCAAACGAAGCAACTCTCCAAAAAGAGAATTCGGCTATTCAAGAATGTGAAGTTATTGCAATTACTATTTCACAATTCAATAAAGAATCTCTTGCTTGGACTAGCAACCAATCTGATTCAGAAATAGATAACAACAAACTTTCAAATCAACAAGAAGTTCCATCAGATATAGATAAAAAGAACTTAGTTACCCCTAATCAGCAACAACAAGCTGGAAGTTAGTTGACTACACACCAAACTACCTCTCTTCTTGACCTTGAGGAAAAAGAATTAGAATTTACTTTAGTTACCAATAAGCGAAAAAAAGTTAAAAGAAGCTCTTATAAAAAGCAAGAAAAAGACAAACCCTATTTGAAAACTAGAATTTCAAATAGAAATAAGACCTCTGAAAATACACAAATCCCTTCTCTATCTAAATAACAACTAAATCAAAATTAACAACAGCAACCCTAAACGTCAAGGGGCTCAATGACAAACAAAAACAAAGAAACACTTTAACATTATTAAAATCATATAAATTGGATATTATTCTTTTACAAGAAACAAACCTTAGCAACAAAGACACTAGAGAATTCTTGCAACAACAATGACCTTTTGACTCAATTTGGTCAAGTAAAGCAGCAATTCTAGCAGGAAATAAAAATATTTTATTTAGAGACAACAAAATCAAACAAAATGGAAGAGTTATTACAACAACTACATCATACAAGAATCATACCCTCAAAATCACAAATGTATACACACCACCAAATCAATCTGATAGAATTCTTTTTTTCAACTGGTGAACTCCAACAATAAATCCAGAGGCAATAAATATAATTGGAGGAGACTTTAATACAAATATTTATTCAGACAGAGATCGAATTAGTGCTTCACTAGCTCAAAAAGACATTTCAAGAACTTTGCTTTTAGAAAATCTTAAGAAC
>CAJVQA010008089.1:0-13257 GCA_910591915.1 Cetraspora pellucida | reverse complement strand
GCCTCTTCTACTTTCTCCAATAAGTTTTCTGTTTTTGTTGGTGTGAAATTCGGTACAAGTGATCGTCGGGGAGAGTTGTTGATAAACTGATTTCTTTATATCAATATTTGTTTCTTAGATTTAATCTTTATAGTAATACTATTAAAAATTTATATTATCTTTCTATTCAGATTTTTTCAAATAAGATTTGTTTTTTCAGTCTTACAAATTTATATGAATATAAAAACTTGTCTTAGATTTGTATTATCTAGTACCAGTTTGCATTTCTTTATATAACTAAGATTATACAAAAACTTTATAATATGCCAATTATGCTAATATAACTATAGTTACAGTTATTTTATTCTAACTAATTAATAAAAAATAATTACTATAACACAAATAATTGTTAAAATTTTGGTTATTACTAGATTTTAAACTTACAACTTGCTACTTGGAAATTGACAACTTATCCACTTCACTAAATTGTTATAACTCTTAAAAAAATCTTTTAAGCTAAAATTTATAATAAACTATAATTTTTAGTTCTAATTCATAAGGTTTATTATTTTTAATTGATTTTTTAAAATAGCATAATATAAAAAATTGTTTTTTAAAAAAGACTTTCAAATTGATAGTTTGTAACAAATTATATTTTTTAGTCTTTGATTTACAAAGTCTATGATTTTTGATTCATAAAAAAAACATTTTCTTTAATACTATTTCATATAATTTAACTTTTTTAACTCTAATAAAAAGTAGGCCTTTTTTCATAAATCAAAAAGAATAGATTCTATGAATTAAAAATAATGAAATTGCAAAAAAAATTCTTTTTTGAATGTTATAATCAGCAATAGAAAATAAAATGATATAATAGAGCAACAGAAATTAGAATAGAACAAAAAAATGTCAACTACTAATTATAATTAGTAGCAATAAACAAATAGAACAATAAAATAAAATAATAAATACTAGAATAGAATATAATTTTTATTAATAGAACAAAAATTTTACAACACTGACTGGTTATAACCGTTCAAATATTGTCTATTTTATATGTAAAGTATCAGTATACTAATTTCTAGATATTATATAAATTAACCAGTCAAAATTAGTTATTATTTGATTATATGACATCGACCAGTCAAAATTAATCTTATATAATTTTGACTTTGATATTTTTATGTACGTATAAAAAAAAATAGAACTATGGCTCAATAATCTAGTCACATTTAATCTGTCTTAATAATGTATTTGTCCAGCAGAACATTCCTAAGTAAAAATAAGTTTTTAATCTTTTCGACCATCATATCATCACATTCACAAATCATATGGCAGGTTATTTTAACCCGGGTCAGAATAGAAATTCGCAAAAAAAAAAAAAAGGGAAAGAAAAAAATAGATATGTATATATTACCATTATGTATTTACATTTACATTAAGTGCTATGTATTATGCCCAAGAAAGCGTAAAGTTGAATTTAATAAACTAAAGAATAGTGGTAGAGATTTAGGGATATCGGTTGGATTGTCATCAGCAATCCATTGCACAATAGGTTGTGGATGAACACTATATGAAGAAACATCTCCTTCACTAATTACTACCGCAAGAGAATAATCAATCGTTCCACGTGGAATCACAGGATCAAGCAGTTCTATTAGCTTGCGAGCACCAGAATACGAAACAGCATAAGCATGCGTGCACATTGGAAACACAGACTTATATAATCTATGGACAGAAGAAGTTTTTCCGACTTGTTCACCGATACCTTCAAAGCAATGACCCACGTATAACGTTTCCCAAGAAGCAGGCAAGTCACGATGAATATCAGTCATAATATCAGTAATATTAAGTTCAAAGTCTGCATCATCTTCTAAAATTAAGACGCTATTATATCCCCTATCAATCATCCGTTTATAGATTGAATAATGACTTAGATAACAAGCCTTTTGAGAAGGGCTCATATCCGCTGAACCATACTTTTTGAGAATGTGTTCATCATGATTAGAAACGGCAGAAAAATAATCAAAGTCTAATCCATGATATGTTGCTATTTCATCTAATCTTTCACGTCTATCCGTTCGATGGTCAAGATGAACAACATAAATATGGTCAAAGCCAAGTGTGCGATTAGAGAGTCTAAACTTTTTTTGTAAATCTAAATCTTCGGAGTAATTAAACAGCGATCGGTACAAAAAGCTTAAATAGAATAATATTGTGATTAAGAAACTGAAATATATTTTTATCATACATCGGCTATTACTGAATTGTGCTGCCATAGTCATTAACGAAGAGCTATCGTTATAGGAATAGAAATCATCAATAATTTGTTTAAAAACTTTCAACAAATAAAACTCCTATTACGGACAATATGCTTTTTCTTTTATTTATTCATATATATATATATCAAAAAAAGATATTATAAATCACCAAAACTAGTCTCAATCTAGTTAAGTCAATATTGTAAAACGAGATAGTTGTGACAAATCAGAGGGTTTTGAAACAGACTTCTATTAAAATTTTTAAAGATCCCAAATAATGCCTATAATTGTAAAAGATCAGTTTTGAGCTTTCATTTTATTTACTATTTACTAGACTCAGCCGGATCAAAAAATAATTATGTGTCATATGAATATGGTAAACAATAAATAATTAACTTAAAAGCTCGAAGTCTGATTTTCTTCGGCGTTTCTTATATATATAATAATTGATGTCAGATCTCTTTTTTTGACTATATCGTGGCGCAAATGGAAACGGAAAAGATCAAAAAAAGAGGTTGGCATCCTCCCTACGCCTCAATGGGGAAGCGGATCAGGATCGAAGCACTATATGCAGTATCATACGTATAAAGATGTGTTATGACGCACCTTCGATATCTTGGGGTTAGATATAGATGCAGACTTATGACATCACCCTTAGTTACTATATAAAAAATCCGGTCATAAAATAAAACGCAATTGAGCAGTAACTAGTAAATAAATCTGCATCTATAGGGATTATTGTACAATATTCAAACGTTTCATATATCGTGACCCTGTGATTAGAATCGATCGATTTGGGTACCATTTAATTCGTCTAAATTTTATGTTAATTCTTTACAACAATTCCATTTTATTTAATACTAGAACATAAAATTTTTTAATCGTTATAAAAAGGTGACTATTCTCATCACTTAATTTTTATATAATACACAGTTGATCGATCACCTTAATGCACCAAAAACACGGGTAATATCAAAAGTGTGACGCACGTTTTTCACTAAATGCAGTTGAAGAATTTTTTATAGGGACACACGAAAGTTAAAGTAGTACATACGTTGTAAAGGGAGAACCCAAGAAAGTCACCAAGGTGGCTCGAGGCCAATCCATAATCTGCAATATCTGTCGTTTATCAGTAAAGCATGAAATCGTGATATCCACTGGATATAAAAATTGTAACACTTCAGATCCGCCTAAAATCTTGCTATTCAATATTTTAAAATAAAAGATTACAGGAATTCAACTAGATTATTCCAATACAGTAGCTGTATTTGTGTTATCGTTATACAATAAATGTATATCGATATTATTGTGAATGATAAAATTTTGGTCATGTGGGTTGAAATTCGAATCTCTCATAGCCACACAAATTTTTACCTTTTAATTGTTCCTCACAAATTGATCTTCGATCACTAATTGTATCTAAAAAGACACATGAATATAATTAAAATAAAGAGAAGACGAATTACGTCTTTAATTAACATTCAAAGCTACATTATCATTATGTATTTTCGATTTGGGTGTGACTAGCATCAACAATCCGATCTCGAGTTAGTGGATTAGCGACTATCAGTTTTTCTGAGGCTTACTATAACAATAATTACCAAAAAACGAGTTCTACCAAGGTTATCAATTCTATTACATTATTATATAATATAGAGAGTGGTATTCTGGCGGGATGGATAATGTGGCGGATCACATATTATTGAAGTCTATCGATTAAAAACCAATGATTCTTATACCGGATTGAATGGTGTAAAAAAATACTTAATTCTGATCAACGGATTGCAAGATACTCATAAATAACTAATTATATCGATATAGAGCGTGGTTGATCATCATTAAGATATAGATCAAGGAATTTGTTATAGACAGATATTGTTTAATATATTTTAAATTTTTAATATTTAATTTTAGATATATTTATTAATAAAAGTTGAATCTAACAAAAAGATATTAAATCTTGCATTAATTCAGTAGTATAATTTTAAATCTAAAAAGGATTTATATAATTATAAATGTTCTAGATTTCAATTAACTGAATTATTTAATATAATTAATATTGAAGCATTTAAAAATCAAGTTCATATAATTTTTTATTTTGATAAAACTAATGATTATTTAGTAAAGGAATATATTTTTTAATAATATTTATATACTTATATTTTTAAAATTTTCTAAAATTTTATATATTTTTATTATATTTTTAAATTTTCTAAAATTTTTATATATTTTTATATAGAATTTTTAATATTAAGATTAATATATAAGATTAATTAAATTTAAAAAAGATTTGAAATATAGAAAAGTTTATTTAAAATATATTATAAATAGTTTATATAAAAATAAAATAAATAATAAAATATTTATCATAAAAATAAAATTTTATAAATTATAAAATTATTAAAAATATTTATTTTTTTTTTTTGGTATTAAGGTGAAGTCTTACTCATATCTTTATTACTAATTTTAGTTATACATATTAATATACATATATTAAAAATATACTAAGATTGTAAAATACAAAATAAAAATTATATTCAAGAATTAAAGCTTAAACAACTTTATCTGCATCTAAACTGATTAGAAATATTTAAAAATATTCAAAATAAAGCAAAAAATTTAAAAAATAAAAAAATTCAAAATATAGTAAATTTTTTTTTAAGTTAAAGTTTCTTATCTTAGAGTTGTGACTGTTTTATTCAAGTTATAGAACATGAGTACCACCAGGAATTCCTTTATATAGGAGGTTACAACTAACCACATGTGCACTTTTGGTGTCTAATTTAAGTAGTTTGCTTATACTATATAAGTTCTATACTAGATAATATATCTGCAAGCTAACTAGAAGTCTTGTCTATTTAAACTCTCTGCATATGCAATCTATCTTATATTATAAGATCATCTCAAAGCTACATTTATCTAAGTTTCTGATGCTTATTAGTATCTTAGAACTAATTTATTCTTGACAGAAGACTTACTAGAGTCTTTACATCCTACATATACTTATTTAGTTTTATATAACATACTATGGTTATCTAATACTTGTAGTCATAGAAGTTATCTGTTAAACTGCTATACTACACTATTTCTATTCTTGTAAAGTTTATTCAAATTCTGGTACCTATTTTTCTAACTTCTTTTCTTCATCCCTTTACTATTCAAGTTGGAATTTAACAAACTTCCCAAACTCTCAATTCAGATAGTCTGATATAATATATCTTTTGGTATTCTTTTCTTCTAGCAATTCTGGTGGCCTGGTTGGTCATATACTTCTTCATATATTTTTCTATCTGATTACATTTGCCTTATTTCTTATTAGGGTTTTCTAGACTTTTATCAGTCTAATAATACTGTTGAAGGACTGTGTTACCTCTTTACTCAGGAATTTCTAAGTAGAATTTCATTTTCTGAGTTTATTGGTCTTCTACATCTGGTGATCTTATTATGAATTTATATCAAAATCTTATATGATACTGGTTATTAACATTCCTCTATATACATGTAATATGTAATATTACACTTCATATAGATGTTTCGAGCTTCTAATGATGAGTAGAACCTGATTGGTTATAATAAAACTATTTGAAATATATTAAAAATAATTAATAATATAAAAAATATTAAAAGGTAAATTATATTTAAAGAGTATAAAAATAGTGAATTTAATAATAAAAATTATCAGAAATTGATATAGTTTTTTTATAGAGTTGAAATGCAACTAACTTATAATAAAAAGTTTTTTTATATCAAGTAAACTTTCTTTAAGTTTTTAATAAGAATTATATAACAAGTTATTCCAGTTATAATAGTAATAAAATTATTTAAATTGGTTTAGTAAATCATGAGCTATTGGTATTTTCTTCTTTATAACTATATAATTTTTATATAATGCTAAAAACTTTTAGTATTCCAACATTATACAAAAGTAATAATAATTTTCTACTAATTTTTATTATAAAATTTATACTTTTTAATTGCAATCTATTATTTAAATATATTTTTTATGAATAAATTCAAAAAAATTTAAAATATTTAAAAATATTTTAAAATATTTCAAAATACTTTGAAAGCTTTAAAATAACAAATAATTTAAAATAATTTAAAATTATACAAACATATTTAGATATTTTTATTAATTTAACTATAAAAATTTAAAGTTATAATTGTAAATAAAACTGATTATATTTATTAAAAATGTAAAAAATAAAGATATAAAAATACAACAAAAAAATATAAAATATAATATAAAAAAATAAAAAATAAAAAATATTAAATAAAAAATAAAAAAAACAAAAAATTTAAAATATAAAAATTTAATTTTTTAAAGATCTTTCTTGTAAATCTTTAACATCTTCTATATCTAATAAATCTTTAGTTTAAGGCTTAGCTCTTGACTATGACAAAATCTTAGTTTAAAGTTCAGTTTCTATTTGAGACTTAGTAGAAATTATAAACTCTGACTAGATTTTTGAAAAAAATTAAATATATTTAACTTTTTTTTTTTAAAAAAAAAAAAGATCTATTTTCTATCTTTTTATTAATTAGTTAATTTACATATATAAAATACATATTGAAAAAATTAAGCTAGAAGAAATAAAAATAAGAGTTACTTTACTTTTAACTTATTCTTTGTTAGATTGGTTAGTAAATCTTTAGTTTTTAATAAGATAATAAAGAAAAGATTGTTCATTAGTAATATAGTACTGTATTTTTTCATTTAATACTAATAGTAGAATTGGTTTGGTTTTAGCTAATATTAAATGCTATAGTAGTAATAAGATTAAAAAAACTAAATTATATTATACTACTTTAAAAGTAAGCCAAAGTTCTTTGTATATTATAGTAATAATATTGTAATGTATAAGAGAAATGTATTTATTTTTTTGTTTGTTGTTTTCAAAAAATGTCAATATATTAATAGTTATTAGTTTTAGTAGTATATACTTGTTAATATAGTTTGAAATAAAAGCTTAAGTAAAACTGTTTATAACATAGTATGGTATTTCTAAGTCATTTAAAGTTTTTTGCACTACATCTTTTATTATAGTTATAAAATATATATAATTCTAAAAGCAAGTTAGAAGATTATTATATCTTCAAGTATATTATAACATTTTAGACAAAAATAGTTTGAATGTTTAGTAGCATTTCTCTAGTAAAAAAAATGAGTAGACAGCTCTTCTGATAGTAATTAATTTTAAAGTTTTTTAGTACTAAAAAAAAAAATTAGTCACTAAAACAGAAGTTTCTTCTTATATAATATTTATTGTAGAGTTAGTGATTAGTTAATTTTGTTTTATAAAGTATACCAGTATAAGATTTGCTATTGGTTAAACCAAGCCATCCTGTTTGTAATTCAGTAAATTTGGTTTAAAATAGTTTTTAGCAAATATGTATAAGAATTACTAAAAAGCTTTAGAACAAAACAGTTATATAAAAATTTTTACAATATAGAATCTAATAAGAAAATATTGTTTTAATTTTGAGAAATTTAAAGTTTTTTGTCAAATATAACTATAAGAATTTGGTTATATATTATTGCTTTTAGTATTAAAAGAAGGTAGATATGTTGCTGTTTGTCTAAACTAAAATAGTTATATGATTAAACTAATTGTATAAAGGTGATTATATTTATAAGTAAAGAGTTATTAGTATATATTTTTATATTAGCACTAGGGTTTATTGTAATAAATACAAAGATTAGTAAGATTATTAGCATGTTTAGATAAGAAAATCAGAGGTTGGTAAAACAATCAAAGAAGGTATTAAGGTGTTGAAAACAACAACTTGTAATTATACAAAAGTTGTTTTTTATATTATGTCAGCCACTTGTTATATATAATGTTACTGTTTTTTTATTAAAATTATCTTTTGTTAATGTATTCCAAAGTAATATAGAAAAGTTGTTAGAAGAGCATAAAGATCTAACTAAGACTGAATATATTTTTTGTTTTTGAGATTAGTTTGTTGCTAATAAAGTTAAAGTCAATATTTTTTTAAAATTATCAAGATTGATATAAATCTTCATTTTATAGTTTATTTGGAAATTATAAATTAATTTTGTAGTATTAAAGTAACAGTATTTAGAAATTTATAACTTGTTTTTTAAAATGCATTCTTGGCAAACTATCAAAGTATTATCTAAATATAAAATATAGTATTAGATTTTAAGTTGTTTATTAAAAGGATTGTAGATTTTTTTACAAATTAGATCTTTTGTAATTATCTAGTCTTTCTTATTAGGTGTTTACTTGGCTAGAGTGTATAGATTTGATTCTAAAAGTGTTAGAGATAGGTTTGCAAAAGCAATTATTAAGTCATGCATTAAAAAGAACCAACAAGAGCATTAACTTTTAGGTATTTTTTTTTTTTCCTTATAAGCAGTCATGCTAGTACTTTATTGAGTTTTTGAAATTACATTTGTAACTACATATATATCTCTAATATCTAAGTCTAGCATCACCCAGCCATCTTGATGATACCTAAGTACAACCTGCTATATTACTTCAAACAGAAGTAAGCTACTTGTTTAACTACTTAAAGTTCATAATAAAAGGGTTTTCTCTCTTTTATAACAAGCCTCAAAATTGTCTTCATTACTTCTTTTTTAACTTGTTTTTTTTTTTTCTTATTTTTTTTTCTATATTTTTCTGATTGTCTTTTTCTGTTTTTCTGGTTTCTTTGAACTTCTACTTTTTTTTCTTTTACTTTTCTCTGTTATTTTAACTTTTTTTTTTTATTCGATAATTTTCTTACAACATATTTTTTATACTTGTTTATAGAATATGTCCCAAGCTGTTATTGCTACTATATTTGCAAACTGCTGTCTTGATCTTGTGTTTAATAGCTCTACTAGTTTGTCTTGTATTTTCTTTGAAATTAGACCTTTCATTAGTGCTTCTCTTATCTAACTTCTTTTGTTATTGTTTTCCTAAAGAGTGCTGTATATAAGATGTGTAAGAGAATCCAAATTTTTTCTTCTTCTTTTAATTTCTTCCATGCTGTTGCAATGGTCACTTTTTGGATTCTCTTCTAGAGATTTCTTTGCCTCTTGCATACTGCCAAGTATGCTTGTGTCTCTTTTACTTTATCTTGACATATTTGGCATTTCACTATTGTATATATATCTGGTTTTCTTTTGTTAAGTTCTTCTAAGATTAGAAGTTTATCTATTATGCACTTGATAAATGCACTTCTTCTGGCACTGCTTCTTCTTGTTATGCAATGTATTCCTTTAGTCATCTTAAGCCTTTTCCAAAAATAAGTTCAATCATAAATTGTGATTTCTGCTTTTGGCTTTAAATCTTTAACTGCTCTTATTTCTTTCTACTCTACTCCTAGTCTTACATTCATTACTAACTTGCACAGCAGTCTTGCTAGTATGTCAGTTCATCTGTTTTTCCACTCTAGGCAGTACTCTCTCTTTAAAACTGACTTTTTTAACCTGTACTATTTTTCTACTCATTGTTCTTTTTTTTGCTAAACTATTCACTTTATTGTTCTATTTGTCTTTCCTATGACTTTTAACTTTAACTAAATCTATCTGAATGTTTTTCATCTTAACAAGGTTTTTAATTTTCATTAACTATATTGCATTCTTTTTCTTAATAATCTTGTTTCTGTTTGCTTGTTCTAGGCTTCTACTAATGTTTCTTATTGCAGCATTACTACCTGTATATAACTCTATTTGCTTCTCCTTAGATATTGTTAAAATCCTGCCCAAATTGCTACCAACTCTGCTGTTGTTGATGTTTGCCATTCTTTTAGTCCAAATACTAACTCTTCTTTTGGCCATTTTTGCATTTCATTTGTTTGAACTCATCTAATACCTATATTGTTCTTAGATAATAGTTCTTTATTATCTTTTTTTTTTTTTTTTTTAGTATTAAGATGACCTCTTTGTTTTTTGACTTTATTAATCACTTATCAGTATTGTGGTTTACTGAACCATAACAGAAGAGCGTACAATTGGCTACATGTATAATTTTTCTATATTATCTATTTAAGGAGTCTACCCAAAAGTTTCCTACCAATTGCTATATCTAACACCTCTGTATGAGTGTTTCACTTTAAACCCTCTGAATTTGTAATCTGTATTAACATCACTAAGTTATATTCAGATGCTCAGATCATTATCTCAACTTTAGAACTAATTTATTCTCAAGGTAAACCTCCCAGAGCCTTCTGTACTCATTTTTATAGCTGACTTAGGTATCGCTATAGCAAAACTAACACTTGCAGTCAGGACTAATCATTAAACCACTATGACCTTGTAGAGTTCACTTAGATCCTAGCATCTATTTTACAGCATAACCTCAGTACTTTAGTATATCTCTGCCTTTTCACCTGCCTTTTTACCAAACTTTCAATCCAAATAGCCTATATAGAACTACAACCAGTCTATTGATATATCAGGTTGGTCTGATATCCTTTTCCTTTGGTTTGTTTTAGTAGTCTGGTTAGTAGTATTTCTGAAGCTCTTAATTTGAAGGTTTTTGCCTGTCTGGCTACTATGACTAGGTACTATGACTTTGGTATCAGTTTTCCTGAGCTAGTCTTTATAGTAGAGCCATCAAAGATCCAGCTACCTTTCTATTTAGGTTTTCTCAAATGAACTTCTTATTATTCAATTTCAATAGATTTACACAGCCACAAGAACTTATCTAATGTTTGCATACCTGATTTGTCAGTTTGCATTCCTCTGTATAATACCATATTTATACAAATGCCCCATGACCTGCCAGTCATGCTAGTGCAACTAACATTACAAGTATCCTAACCTAATTATTAGTAACAGTTGGCATAATACGAATAATACATAGGTAATTATCCAAATTTTTACTGTCGATAGGATTTGAACACCTAAACTACTACTTGGGGGGTTAACAACCTGACTACTTTACTAGGTCACTACATCTTTCTTTACTATCTTTTCTATTAGTTGCACTATTAATGTATATTATATATTTATTCTTGTTTCTTATAATGTTTTTTTTTAAAACTTTTGTTATTTCTTGACTAATATTTTCTTTCAGTTTTTGTTGCTTAATAATTTCTACTTCTAGTTCTTCTATCATTGTAAAACTCTTTAATTTGCTTTTACTTATTTTTGATTTATCTATTTCTGTCTTGTCTATTATTTGGTCTACTACTATCTTAATTTGATTGTTACTCTTACTTATTAATCTATTTGGAATTAAGTAAATGTTTTTATTTAATCTTATCTATTGTTAGCAACTGTTTTCTATTTGTCCTTCTTTACTTATATACTCTTCACATTTGTTGATTTCAGTTGCTACTTCATTCTCTTTGCACTTCATTTGCTAGTGTTCAATTAGTGCTTTTTTTTTTTTTTTTGATCACCTTTTTGAGCTGTCTGTAGTCTTGTATGCTATATAATATTTACTTTTTTCTTTTTCTATTTTCTGATATATGCTCCTATTTGACTTGCATTATCTGAGTATTTTGTTCACATATTCTGAAGTATCTTTGTACTACTTTATTCTCTGGACTGCTAAGCACTTTTGATTCAATTGCTTTAAACTATTTTGCTTTTTTCCCTTTATTTAATTGGCCTTGATAGCCTTTTAGTTGCTACCATGTGATTAGGTTTTCTCTCTTTGTGTTGAGTAGTTGGTTCAGATATATTAGACCAGTTTTATTTACTCTAACTGCCTTTTTTTTTCACAATTGTGTATCTATCAGTTCTTGTATTTTAGTACTATAACCAAACATTGTTCATAGTTCACTTTTTGTTTTAATGTTTATTTTTAGTTTTCTTAATTTGAGTATTATAAGGCATGCTAAGTTGTTCTTTAAATATGTTTCGATTTCTGTTTACTTTTTTGTCTTCCATATATCTCTCATTAAACTTGCTCTTTGACAGCCTTGTGTTATTTTTAACCTCATTAGCTGTCTGAGACTGTCTTGTCTGTTTAGTCTTGCCAAAAGGCCACTTACTTGCTTCATAATTAACTATTGTTACAATGTTCTACAACTGCCAAGATCTTTGTATTCCATTACACAGTTTTCTACTATTCTTTGCAGGCTGCTCTTTTGTTTTGTCAAACTTATTATTGGTTAATGTATTTCATTTAGGCTTTTGTTTAACAACTTTGTTAGCTGCAACATATAGCTTAGTTTGGGTATTATTACCATATTATTTATATATGCAATCTGACTTATTGTTATTTTTTTGTACTTTAGATCTCTTATAGTTTGGTTTACTATTTCTTTTGCTTTCCTTTTTACTTGTATCTCTTGTATTCTGTTGTTTAACTATATTCCCAATAAATGAACTATTTTATGTCTTGGTTTTTTTATTATCTTGCTTTTTTCATATATTATTGCTCTTTTTTTTTTTTAAACTTTTATGTTCATTATTATTAATTTTGACTTTGATCCATTTATCTCTATATCATTCATTTAAAAAAACTCTTCTGCTATTTTTAAGATTTCTAACAATTGCTCTTTACTGTTTGCAATCCATGTTATATCATCTGCATATACAATTGCAGCTTAATGATATCTTGTAATATTGTTGTATTGCATACCTTTTTGCAACTGTTGTTTGACTGTATATCTTAAACTTTCTTCTTCTTAGATTTTTTCTAATAATGGGTCATAGAAGAGACACTATATTAATGTGAAATTACTTCATCTTGGTCTATTCCATCTTCTGCTATTAGTTCTTCTGTTAAGCTATAGGCTATAATTATTCTTAATTGTCTTTTGTAAAAAAGATTCAGTATATATTTAATTGTTCTCTTGAGTATTTTAACTCTTTGCAATGCTAGTTTAAAGCTTTCAAGAGAGACTGAGTCAAATGCCTTTTTCATGTTCTGTAGCAGTATTCATATTTCTTTATCTTTTTCTTTTGTTTCTTCTATTATCATGTTTAAAATCTGTACTTGTTGCTCTGTTGAGTTTTCTAAAAGGCTTGCAAAGTTTGGCCCTCTAAGTATTTCTCTTTCTATAAATACTTTGGCAAGCCTTTTCATTACCACCTTTGTTACAA
>CAJVQA010008088.1:0-13258 GCA_910591915.1 Cetraspora pellucida | reverse complement strand
GCCCCTGGAGGCTTCTTTAACAAATTAATAAAGATATGAGCAAAACCTCACCTTAAAAAAAAAAAAAAAAAAAAAAATATATAATTACAAGTATTAATCTACTATAACATGTTACATAAAACTAGATTAATTGTATAAAAACATAAAAAATTCTAGTAACAATGTCTTAAAAATAAACTGTATAAAACAAGATAAACATTTTAAAGATACAAGTAAACATCTAAAACTTCTTGACTAATATATATAGCAGAAATGTTTTAATAATACAGTAGAGATTGCAGTATAAAAAGTTTAAATAAGCAATATCCATAGTTGAATTGCAAATATGACAGTTAGTGTAAAAATATAAACAAACTATCATGTAACTATTGTACTTTCTAATGTAAAAGTGGTTTTTTTAAGATCTTGGTTATGAGTTTCTATATTGAATAATAAACCCAAAAAGACCAATTTAATAGAAAAAATTTAATTCAAATTTAGTACAAAATCCATATTAATAAATTTGCAAAATTAGACCTAAATTTTGGTTTATAAATTTTAACACAATATAATTGTAAAACAAACCCAAAATTTTTAACTATTATGCAAGCTGTATATTATACGTACATATTTGTTAAATTCAAAAACCCTAATTTAGACCCAATTCCATAAATCTACTAACATGCTAAGTTCTAAAAATGTATTGTATTTTCATTATGCTTTTAAATGATTTAATGACTAGGTAGTGTTGTTAGACGAAACTATTTTTGGTAAATGGCGAAAGTCGAAACTAAACCCGGCGAAAGTCGAAACTGGCGAAACTCCGGCGAAACGTCGAAACTCTGGCGAAACTCCCAGTAAAGCTAAAACTCTTGGAGAAAGTTAAACACAGCGAAGATTAAATCCTCTAAGATTTTGGAAAGACTGAACCATGTTAGTGAATCAAATGACCATTAAGCACAGCTGGCTTATATAAGAATGTACAAAAGCAATAAACAAAGTGATAGTCTTTTATTTGTATTTGAATACTATTAAAAGAAAGCTAGATTTCGGGCTTTTGAACTTATAATAAATCAATTCAGCGCCTGAAAATTCAAAGTTAAAATTCTGTCTTCTTTTAGTAGCGCTTATTTATGTATTAATATTATTTGTATAAAATGAACTTATTAAATTATTTAAATAAATTTACTATTATATAGTTAGGATTTTTTTCTTTACAAGCATTTCATCATTAAAATAATACTATACATATGTAAGTAATTTGTTAACATTATTATTGACAATTATAATGAATCAAATAATAATAAAATAATAATAAAATTATCTATTTCTGATTTCTGTAATTGGCATACATTATAATACTTCCTTTTATCTTATATAGAAATAAAAAAATAAAATTTTCTATTAGTACTTATTTTATTAATTTTCTTATCTTTTACTAATTTTATTATTTTTCATCTTTTAGTAGTTTCGCCAATTTCGACAGTTTCGCCATTTCGCCATTTTCAATTTTTTTTTGGCGAAAGTCGAAACTAGTTTCGACTTTCGCCTTTTGTGAAACCTCTAAGTTTCGCCTAACAACACTAGGACTAGGTCAAAGACTATCCTTTTAGATCTTAAAATCAAATTGAACTGGATTTGCAATTTAACATTTCTAAATGTGGTATACTTTAATTTTTTTTAGTATCAAGTTTACTAAAACGCACCAGTGGTGTTCAATACTACATATATTTTTGCCATAAAAGTTAAAGGCATAGATTAAAAAAGAGCCAGATATTAAAATTTAAATTTTGGTTTGTATAAGGTTTTTGGAGGTTCTGAACAACTTTACTTAATATATCTGACCTCCATTCCTTAGTTAATTTTTTGAGATATAGCAACTCTAGAGGTTCTCTAATTTGTTGTAATTCTATTAAATTACGGCAAACAATGCCGTAATTTAATAGAATTACGACAAATAACGGCGATTACATCTTTAAGCAACTCTGGTGTTGAACGCCACTGGTGTGTTTAGTAAACTCGTTTAGCATATATTGATTATTTATAAATAAAAACCAAAATTAACCGATTATTAAAATATGTATTGTATTTTTAAAAGTTTAAAAAATATTCAAATGATTTACATTACAAAGACAAACAGCAATAAATATATATGGATCTTTGCTTATTTGCCTTGAAAATCACCCTCCGACATTTCCGATCAGGATAATTCGAACAAAAACAAACCCCAGTGTCAGTCATGCTGAAGTGTAAACCATCTTTTACATTTATTGATTCAATCGTTCATTGAATAAACTATTGAATCAACAAAGGCAAAAGATGATTTACTCCGAATTATTCCGATCGGAAATGTCGGAAGGTGATTTTCAAGGCAAAAAAACCTTATCTAATGCTCACCAATATATGTATTTATAAATCTTCTAAGTCAGATAGATCCAGCTTTAGATATCTATTGTGATAATTAATTTTTTTTAGCTTCTAAATCCAACAATTTGAATTATCACTATTGGGGTCTTTGTCTTGAAAATCAAGTTATGAGACATAGTAAATTATATGTCTCATAACCTGATTTCAAGGCAAAAACCCTATTAGGAAATTTCACTAGAATGCTTTAAAAGCGAAAATAACAACACTGGACAATATTTTGTTTCCTAGTTTGTAAACAGTCAGACTTACATGTACGTACGTACGTATACGTAATTTAAGCGCTTCTAAATCTTAGTACCATGTGGATTTGAATAAGAGTGCTTGGCATTGATCACCAAAATTAGGTGCCACGAAGAAACAGATTCAAAAAATTTAAAATTTGAATGAAAAGTCTTACACATACTTGCCGGTAAAACCCGGACAAATCCCAAACCCAAAAAATGCAATTGCCCTTAAAAAAATTAAATCAAAAAAATAATCTTGATATTTTGCGAATATATATTATTTGTTTAAATATTTCGATATTAGAGTTTGGGATTTGAGCTTGAGAATTGAGCTTGGACGAAACCAAACTATATAATAGTTTGAGATTTGGGCGGCAAGTATAGACGGAAGTACTGAGTGCGGAAATTGTGCGGACATTGTGCGGACATTATGCGGACATAAGCGATAAAAAAAATATAAAAACTATGTGCATACGTAAGTACGTACGTACGTCCGATACACACTATTTACCAAAAGCAGGTTTGAAGATTCACGACGATCATTGAATAACGATTAAGTACGTATCACCGTCACTACTTAATTGTGTAACTAAATACAATATTTTGTAGTTTTTAAAGTACAGACAAATACGATATCCAATAACTCGAAGCAAAAAGCCTTCCGAGGAAAATCACGCCGCATAAATTAAATGTATAAATAATATCTGATTATAAAATCGAATTATTTTTAGAACATCGCATGATATGTGGATTGCGTTACACAAATCTAACAAAGCTGCTTGTCAGATATAAAAGGCATAAAAAAGCCCATTATTCCAATCGTTTTAACAAATAATTTTAAAACAAAATTTCTTTTAAGTCAAAGGTTTAAAAATGACGCAAGTAACAAAACGTAGCAAATTACACTATTATTCTGATGGTGATATCATACTAATAGTCGATAAAACAACATTTCTATTACACAAAACAATAATCGGACTCGCTTCAAAAGTATTCCAAGATATGTTTTCGTGTGCATCACCATTTACAAGTGAAATTCCGGAGATAACGTTAGAAGACGTATCACCGATAATATTCGAAGAGCTCATATCATATATATATCCGGATACATATATAAGTATAAATTGGAATAATGTAAGTGAATTTTTAAGAATAGCAGATAAATATATAATGGAATCAATTTTAATGGCTGCGAAAGCATTTCTTGAGCGAGAGTTTAGAAAAAATCCGTTACCGGCATTAAGAATGGCTGAACGATATGGATTTAAAGAACTCTACAAAGAATCATCTAAATTAATTTTAGAAAAATTTCCAGATTATAAAAGATCACAAACATTTAACCAACTTTCAGTAGCAACACGTACCGCACTGATATCTAAATACGATGAATATACAAACGCATTAAGTAAATTAAGTAAAGTTGATTTCACATCTGGATTTCTGCATTGTAAAGAATGTAAATCTCCATCAGAACATGATAAAAAGATTAGTGAAAAGTTTGATCGTAGAGTTAGGCAACTTCAAATTCTTCCATTACCGGTAGCCCCAACACAACCTTCTATTACTAGAAAGATATTATTCGAAGCCTTCGGAAATAATATGTGTGATAAACAATTTATGGACTTTCAGCTTCCTAGGAAGTTTAACAAGCATTTTGGATGTTTTGAGCCTTTAGATTGTAAAAAGCATAAAAAAGATAAAAAAGATCAAAAATACTATTTATTTATTGAATTATCATGAAATTAATAAATGTTTAAAATGATTTCATGGTCTAGGTTGGTTGAGTCAAAGGATAAATAAATGGTGGACATATAGAATGTACCATATTTTCTTGTAAAAAAAATCCTAATCTTGTTTTTAATAATAATTTGCTGAATTAAAAATAAAGATTTGTTCGTATTTTGACTAATTTTATCTGAATTAATAATAAATTTTATCTGAATAATAAAGCTTTATAAATTCAACCCTACTTCTCTGGACTTATGTAAAACTTTTCAAAAAGCTCTGTTTAATCCGAACTTATTAATAAAATTTGTCGGAGATGATGCTGAAATTCGGGGTCTCGATATAAAAGTATAAATAACCCCTACTAAAATCTACCTATACTCTTTTATTATAAACCCTAACCTAACCCTTAAAAAAAAGCACCTCAATTTTCATATTAAAATAAGTCATCATCCCCCGACACAATTTATAAATATGTTCTAAAGCTTTGTGCTCAGTTTCACAGAGTTTATCAGGTTCGGTTTAGAGATAGCTGACTGTATCTGTATCAGTATAGTCTTTTTTATCGTTACGTAATAAACAGTTTAAAATTTTTAAATAGTCATATAATAATAATATCACGGGATCTGTGTAGATCCTACGGATTTGTTTATAATTAGGGTTGGAGCATGGGGTGATATTTCATGGAATAACTAGTTACATGTGACGTGTTACTAGTTATTTTTATGTGATAATTTAGCATTATATCCCGTGCCGTGTGTTGACCCAACATTTTTCCCAACGCGTTTATATATAAACAGTGACGTATTACGTAGATAGTTGTAAACTCTTAGATCTCTTTAAATACTTGTACCAATTCAAAAATCATTCATGCACTCTTTCTTATTATAATAAACACGGTTAGTTACTTAAAAAATTTTGCATGCTTACAAATAAAAAAAAAACCTCAAGCTTGTTTTAACAATATATGATTTTTTTTTCCCCCAGTCTTAAATAAACACGAAAACTCTTAAAACCTCCTAACGGCAAAAAGAATGGAATTAAATAACCAGAATAAAGAGAATTACGACCCAGTCAGAAGAATTTTTTCAAATTTAGGAGAAGATGGATACTTACGTCAAAGGGTGACTAAAAATACACAAAATCCTTTACGAAAACATGGTCGAAACCCGTTATCTGAAATTTGCACGAATCTTTTAGAAGAAACTTTAGAAGTTGAGGTTTGTGTATTTTCTTTTTTTAAATTTATATAATTTATGTGAAATTAGAATATTTTATGAATCAATTCATTTTAACATATCGAATTAGACCGAAACTGTTCAAGAATTAATTGTTAGTCAACAAGAAATCAATCTGGAAACAATTTCAACAATTTCAACAACTTCCACAACTGTTGATGAAACCATCTCTTCAATTGAAAATGAAACAGAGGTTGGTTCTTCAACATCAACAACTATCACAACTAGTCAGTCTTCTTCAACCGTCTCTCATGAGATACATCAAACAAGTTTCGAAGATATCAACAGAAATACAAAGAGAATGAAAAAGAATTCAACTTCAACAAAGAAGAAAAAGGTTACCAAAGGAACAAAAAAAAGGGAGAAAACTCAGAGGACTACCAAACGCGGAAAACTTTCATCAGATCAGAAACTTGACAGTTTGTTAAAGTTAAGATAAACATTCTTCCATCGCCTTTGTTTATACCAGTGATGACAAACGATAAAGTCATAAAAATTTTTATGAAAATGTGCATAAATGATATTTCATTCGTAGATTAGAATATAATGTCATTTTGCAATTAAATTTATGCCTAAATGCTAAATACATAAAAAAATTTGTATTTCGAGATTTTTAGCTTGCAAATATGTGTTATCTATTTTTAATTACGGGCCAGATAGTATTATATTTTGTGAATTGGTCGTTCTTGAATATTATCTTAAATATTATAGGTTGGAGCTTTTATTTCTTATTATTCCTTTGATTTTTTGTAAATTTAATAGAAAATACAAATAGAAATACAATAAAGAATGCGAAACAGAAAAAAAACAAATCACAATAATCTATAGTTAGAGTGATATGGTTATGTTAAACTAAGGTTCCAAAAGGTTATGTGAATCGACTTGTGATTTGTGGATTGCTTATACTTTCTACTATATAGATTATTGAGTAGTTACCAATAACATAGTCCACACAGTATTTGAGGTATAATACGTTTTGTAGCATTTTCAACTCATATTCAAGTACGTGTTGGACTATCATAATTTACTATGGATTTACAATTAAAATGGCTCAATTTATAGTTAAGGTCAGCCTGATTTATCAAAATATCTATAGTGAAACGGGGAATCCCATAATTCATGCTAAATGCATTATCATTATAAATGGGGCCGTGTCCGGTTTGTGGCTACTTTCTTGGATGCATTTTGGGGTTAGTGGTTTATCAAAATATCAAGAATGCAATTTGTGCAATATGTAGATTAATATATATAAATGGCAAATATTAATCCTAAAAAAATCAATGATTTTTTATAACAAAAAATAACTTGTTATATAACAAGATGTCTACATTATGCTATTGCCGAAGTTTAGGGTTTTATAAAATTATTAGATATATATGCAGTTACAGTCATACTTCTCTATAATCACCTCTTTTATACAGTAATTACAAATTCTATATGTTCATCTTAAATTTTAAGCCTTTTATTAATAAACTTATAAAAAATACTTCTATATAAAAACATTATAATAGAATTTTTATAATCACATATTTTTTGTATAAAACAAATTGAGTAATTATAGAGAAGTACAACTGTATTTTTATATCATTGAACTGAACCAGACATTGAACATAATACTTGAACATATATCTAATCAATAATTTCAAAAAATGAATAGTTATTATATAGTAAAGTTTCTATTTTACTAAAAAAAATCTATACGTATTAGACTTTTAGTTAAAATTATTTAAAAGGAGTCCGAGTAAATCGCATTTTTAATTGGATAAAATCGACGAACTTTAATAACGTGATGCATTTACAGCGAATCAGAAAACAAGATCAGGTGCAATGTAAAAATTAAGCTTATTTTTGAAAAGACATTTTTTTAAAATTTTATTTAAGAAATCGTCTTTTGCGTACTAACAATATTATCTATTAATTCTGACATTAATCTTAACTTTTTAAGAATTAAATGACATGTAATTTGGTGCGAATAATTCTAGACAATAGGAATTTGAAAGAAAATTAGTAAATTTATTTAAAAGGTCAAAATATATATTTTAAATATAAAAATATTATCTTGACCCAGTTTAAAATAATTTAATAGAAGATATTTTGTATTACCTAATACAAACTTTTATAAGCTCTATATAGTTTGTATTATATAAGACGTTATATATTAAAACAATTCATTTTTACAATTTTTTAAAATTTAATTTATTTAATTTTAAATAAATATTTATTTAATAAAAAGGTCTATTATATGTAATAAGATTTAATTATATAGTAAAAATATTTACAAAATAAACTTAAAATAAAAAATTTTATATATAATCATATCTTTTTAAATATATACTCTTGAAATTATAATAAAAAATTTTAAAAATATATATTTAAAAAGGATATATAACTATTATATTATTTAGAATTATATAAAATATGCATTTAAAATACTCATTATTCTAAAATCTGTATTAATATTTTATAATTACTTTATAAGTATCTACCAGTAATTTACTGCATTAATTAAATAATATTAAAAATAAACTTCATTATAAAATTGTTTTAAAAAATTTGTTTAAAAAACATTTTATTAAATAAAATTATTAATATAATAAATTTTTTTATAAAAAAAAAAAAAAAACATAAAAATATAAAAATATAATGAAAATAATAAAAAATACTAACAAGAAATAAAGAAAAAAAAAGAAAAATAAAAAAATATTAGATTTTTATTAATACAAATAATTACAATATTTTAAAATTTGTAACAAATCTTTAAAAATTATAACCTATACTAAATACAAAAGTTTTAATTTTTATTTATTTAGATTATTTAAATAAAAATTATTTATAAAATTTGTGATTTAATTGTAGAAAAATTGGAACAGAATATTAGTTAGTCTAAAGGTAATGTTTGATAGTTTTTAATTATTTAAAACATGTATATAAGTTGTATTTCTATTACTATATTGTTTACAGATCTATATTATAATATAATATTGTTTAAAAAATAAACATTATTAATTATTTTGATGATTTTACATATCGATCTTTTAAAAAAAATAAACTAAATTATCAAGTTTTATAAATTTCTATAAAAAATAATAGAAACAATAAAATTATATAAGGTTTTTCATATAAGTTTTACAATTATATAATAATTTCTTCAAAATTTTACTAATTTTAACTAAAATTTTTATATTATTGTTTTTTAGAATATCCTTTTGGTTTAAATAAATTTATTAAAAATTTTTGTTTTATATTTTGATGTTAACACATTTTTGGATTTGTTAGCAAACAATTTACTTTGCATAAAACTAAAAATAATATCTGTTTGTGTTTTCTTATAATGTTTTCTATAACTAAAAGACCATTAGAAAGAATTCAATAATGAATATAAAAATAAGTTGTTTTAATATATATAATATTTTATATAGTATAAAATATCTTTGTCAGATAATTTAACTTGGATTAAAATAGATTTTCTCTTTAAATATAGTTAAATTTATTTATAATTCTATTCTTAGTTTTAAGAATTTTATACTATAATATAATGACTATATTAAACATTATTTATTATTTTATATATTATCTTATTAGTATCTATTTTAACCTACTATTTGAATTCTCTATTTGATTTAAAGATTCAAAAAAATTGAATTAAACCTTTTTGTTGTTGTAGCAACATATAAAAAGTTCGTGAAGTCTAAATAAGAAGAGCCAGAAATCGATATTGTTGGAGTCGACGTTTTATTTTTGTAAAATCTGAAAAAGAAACAAAACTTGGAATTGTTAAAGATGGTGTTTTTGTATTTTTTTGTTAATTCATCGTTTTCATTGTTGTATTTCAAATATAATAATCACTGAATAGTAATAACGATAAAGCGTTTGCTCAAGCATCAATATTTTAATTTATCGTAATACTTGAGCACTATCATGATCATAAACAAGTCACATAATTCGCATAATTCAATTATACTACCGTTCGTACTATTGAACTTTAACGATGGTTGAATTAAATATTACTATAATGGTTGTATACTATCACGATCACGAGCTAATCACATCGAGCGTGCTGCTTGAGAACACCCATTATCATCTCGATTACGTAAATTACGTTTGCGTAATGATTTAAATTAACTTGATAATTTTTACTATATCTTCGTGCAACTTTTTCTTACTGTTAGAGATTATTGCATTTATGAAATATTTATATAAAATTGTTTATTGTGAATCATAAGGACTTTCATAAAACTTAATAATAAAATGTTTATATATTAAACATACAATAATTTGCATTTTCACCATGAAAACTTAACATTTCGAAAAATTCAAAGTCATGTCAACGATAATAAATGTACATATGCACGATTTACCATTGTACATTAAAAGAAAGAGGCTTTTTATTGTAGCTGCATCATAGAAATACTACCATAAACCTACAATCCACTCCTAATTTGACAATTTATGATACTTTGTGTTTACGCAGACCAAACTTAGAGACAACAGCACTAATAATATAAGAATACCATCATAATATCCAAGACAATATCAATGACATCAACAACGACGATTCTGCAATGACAAACGGTTCCTGAAACGATGACTTCAGAAGTGCCGACGCCAATGATGAAATTACTAACACAACACTGATTATTAGTAATCACGATTTATATATCCCGTGATCTGCATATTATTTTATATTTATCGTTATATTTAAACCGGATTTGAACATATCGACTGATAAACCGATTAGGATTCACTTACATAAGATTTCTGCTTATATAAGATTGCATTCACTTAGTTGTGTTATAAATTCTTAGTAATTATACAAACCTGATCATGTTCCTAATTTAAAATAATTGAAGGTCATAATATGAGTTTATAATCGATGACACCAAAGGAACCAGATTCAGGTCATATAAATTTTATATGCATCGAAGTCTGGTTTTGGTTTTCCCTTGACGTCACCCATACACTAATGTTCGCAAGGAATTTTTCTTAATAGACTGCAGGTGGTGATTTCAACACTTTATTACAGTATAACCCTTTTTTTTAAAAAAAAAAAAAAAATCTTTTTTTTCATGCATGTTAACATTGGGGCTATGCAGAATATTTATTTTCCCTATATACAGAGATCCTTTTAAAACTAAGTACGATATTGGTATACACTCATAGTAAAAATATATAGTAAGCAACAATGCAAACAAAATGTTATATTATTAAAGAAAACCTGAAGAGTTTTTAAGGTTTTTCTTTGGCGTAAAATACATATACAACAAAACTTTAGTAAACCGGTTACTTCCGCCACTTGGATAACATCTTTAATCGGCATAACGATAAGCCGATTTATAACCCGTTTCCAGTTGCCTTGTTAAGAGGTCGCCCAAAGCCCTGTGGTATTTTATTTGTATCACGTGATTTGAACTTACAAATTGATTAGTAATCACTGCTTGGCTTTAGATTTGTAAATCAATTCTTTATAGAATAAAAAAGATATAACTGCTGCAAAGAAAAAATGAAACTTCGGGCTTTAAAGTTTACTATTTATGATTTACCAGATTCAGCCTTGATTAGTGACATTGCAGCTTGTTACTCGAAATCTTTTCAGTTTAGCCCTATAAATTACTTTCGAGAAATTATATTGCTATTGTCGAATCTTCAGTGATGTAATTTTTTGGCGAGTCGGTTTTTTACAGGACGAAACCGAAAAAGATTCCGGCAACGAGCCAATTTCTATACCGAAAAATATATACAGTGAAACCTCCATAAGTGCACCCTCTATAAGTGCGCACGTCGTTAAAGTTCGGTCCCGAGGGCGTGCACTTATGGAGGTTCTACTGTATACTGTACTTAGCATTATTTTCCGGAGCAAAGCGGAGGACTTACATTTTTAAGGTCATTGGGTTTATCTGTCTGTCCACGTGATCATAGTTGATCTGCAAACGCCCACAAAAAAGTGAATTGACACACCTATATAATGACCAGCACTAACCTTAACGACACAACATGAACAGCACTATAGTTAAGGTTAGCGTTAGGGAATTGTGTCGGTAGTTATCTGGAAAGCAAGGTCACTGAAATATTATTTCGATTTAAAGCAAAGATTTTGATTTATTTATTTTGTAACTCTGGCTGGAATTATGAATATAAAAAATTTCACTGACTGTGATTTATAGGCAGACATTCACATGATTGGTTAATTTTTGTAGATCTACCCTTGATTTCCAGACAATAAATTTATACCAAAGTTATATTTAGAGAATAGATATATGCGCGTAAAATGGGTAATGTGATATTTATTGTTAATAAACCCAATACATTACATTAAAGAATCGATAAAATATAACCCAAAACCTTAACTATTAATTTACGGATGACAAATCCAAACACACCGATCTTAAGCTCAGATCTTTTACTACTAAAGAATTTGCGCCTACACAAATTAATAGTTAGAGATAAAAGCTTATTTAAATCTAATGTAATAAAATAATTTTAGATAAAACATTTCCAGTTATCTTCACTAAAATTTAAAATTTTATTATATAAAATATAGTGTTTAATAAATATTTATTTTTATTTTTATTTTTTTAGTAATCTTGCTGCCAACCTTTATTAAGATTTGTATTTACAAATTTATGCATACTTTGATTTAATTTTTTGGTCTAACATCTTTTACCTATTTTTATAAATGCTTAGAGCTGGTTTGTTACACTAATTAGAATACTATCTAAATTCAAAAATTGTCTTTTTTGTTTATCTTTTTTTTTTTTATAAAATAAACTATCTATTAATTTTTCCTATTAGATAACTGTTTTGCATCTTCTTTCTTATATATTTTTATAAAACTTATTTTATATTATATTAATTATTGTAATCAAAAATTCTTTTATTTTGTTCAATAACATTAGTATATTTTGTATCAGTTTAATTGTTTTTTTGAACTAGATTTAATTATTTTAAATTTTGTTTTTTTTTTCTTTATATAATTTTTAAAAAGTTTTTTTAAGTTTTAATTTGCTTATAACTGCTTAGGTTTTATTTATATAAAATTATTTGATATATCTTTTATATTTTTTTAATTATTTTTATTATTATTATTATTTTTTGCTCTATTTGTTATTAGTAGCTACTGCCTTTATTGTATTTTAATTATAATTATATAACTTGTACCAAGTAAGTGTGCAACTAGCTACATATATAACTTTTGGTTATCTATTTAAGTAGTCTACCCACAGGTTTTACACTAGTTGTCATATCTGTAATCTGCTAGAAGATTATTTAATTAAACACTCTGATTTCTATATTATATTTGACAGATAATATACAAGTTTCTATACACTTAAGTGCTATTTAATTTAACATTAATCTTTTTTTTTGTATGTTTGTTAAGTTGTTTATCAGAAAGTTTCAAAGCATTTAAAAAGCATTAGTTTACACATAATGTTATTTAATGCTAAAATAGTGTAAGAAAACAAACTCTATACAGACTAACTATATTAAACAATTAATATTAAACAATTAATTTTAATTAGTTAACATTTTTAACAATAAAGTTTATTGTGTGTTAAATAACAAAAAAATTAACCAATACTGTTTAAACACCAGAATAATGTATTAAACAATTATTTTTATTAATTAATATAGTGAAAAAACTTGCAAATTTATTAGCTAATATGTTAA
>CAJVQA010008087.1:0-13258 GCA_910591915.1 Cetraspora pellucida | reverse complement strand
TTGTAAGTTTGTACTGCCCAGTACCAGTTTGCATTCCTTTGTGTAACTACAGACCTTGTCCCAAAGGACAATGTCATGTGACAGTTACACAAATGCCATGTGACCTGCCAGTCATACTGGTGTGACACAGATTACAGGTATCTTATTCCAACCAATTGCGAGAGACAGTTAACCGTAACACAGAGAGGATTTTCAAATTTTCCGTCGACACTGGGATTTGAACTCTGGATCTGCCACTTGGGGGTTGACAACCTGACCACTTCACTAGGTCGCCACACCCCTTAATATTACAATATTTAACATTATTAATTAAACAAATTTTATATAAAACTTTAATATTAATTTACTTTTATATAATTAATCTAATTTTATAAATAGATATAAAAAACATTCTATAATGCCAAAACTCTTAAAAATACATAGCATTTATACAAATACATTAATATAATAATTGCCAAAAATGTAAATAATTACTTAGTATATTAAATAAATATAAAATTTCAGTATATTTTTACAATATCAAAAATAACTTAGATATTATTACTATTCTAAACAAATTAAATAACACATTTTAACTATTTTGATAAATAAACAGTATATTATTTCTATTATAAATAAATATTAACTAATATTAATAAACAGAATATATATTAAATTTAAAAATCAATTTTGAATAGTATAACCATGTATTCAAATATATTAATATAGAAAAAGTTATACAAATTATCTAATAATTTCAAAATAATAAAGCTTATAAACTATTAGAAATTAATTATAAAATAATTAAATATATTAAAATAGATATGCTAATAGTATTTATAATATTTTTAAATAGATGTTTAATTTAACAAAATATTTTAAAACAATGAAAAAAACAAAATCTATTTTATATTAAAAAAACTCTAATTCAATAATAATTTTAACAATATTAAACTTATTATTTTAGTTGAATATCAAAAACATTTATACAAAAATCTTTTCTAATTAATTAAACAAAGTTTTTACAACTTATTCTATTTTAAATCTATATAATTATGCTGTACTTCTATTAACTCAAATAAAAATTTTATACATATATTTAATAACTTTATTAAAAATACAACTTGTATTAAAAAAACAAATTTGAACCTTATTATAAAATATAAATAAAGCCTATAACTTAGTAAATATTTATTTTCTTAACAAAACATTACAATAAATATATATGTCTACATATTTAGTTAACTTTATAATTAACTTGTTTTGCAATTACTTTAATAAAGTAATTACTAATTTTAATTTCTCTTTTTATATAAAGTACAAGATAGTATTGACTAAAAAACTATAATACTTTTCTTTTAATGTACTGTATATATTATAATCTATTAATTAATATACAAACAAAATATATACTAATTACACTTTTATAACTAAATAGATTTTTTAGCTTAAGCCAATAAAATATTAATTAGTAACAATCTTAACATCAATCTTAATATATATAAAAAATATATTATGATTAGCTAAATCTAAAAAACAGCTTTAAGATATAATTTAAACAGTATTAATAATCTATATTATAAATTATATTAAAGTTAATTTATACAAATCTATCTTAGCTTTTAATACAAAATTAACTTTAGCTATTTATTTTATAAACTCTACAATACAAACATAACTTTGTTGTTAATAGAAAGCTGATAAAGAAATTAAGTAATACATACACTTAGTAAATTAAATATTTGTCTAAACAAGTAATTTTAACAGATTTTTAATTTAATTGAAAATGTTCTTTAGATTTTCTATAATTAAAATTTTTTTATAATGTCAAATTATAACTTGTACTTTATTTAGTTTTTTGTATTACTATTATATATAGTTATATTATATTTGTGCTACTAGATTACTTTTTGCTCTAGACATTTAACATAATATTACATTTATATTTTTTTATAGGATCTTCGATGGTACTACTGTAAAGGCTAGATCTAGGAAATGGATATCAATGTAAAGGATTTGGGTGAGCAAGAACCTCGGGTGAAGGGTACTACCAACCAGGCCACTGGATTTCAGACTGAAGAAAAAGAATATTGGGCTGGCCTCAATATACCAAAGACAGGCCACAGTCCTTTTGGGCTATCTGGATTGGGAGTCTGGGTTCAAAGCAGGGGTATACTAAAAGTACTAGGGATATGCTGTGAAGTCAGTACTGGGGTCTGGGTGAATTTTGTAAGGATAACCCATGTTAGTATTCTAAAAGTAGGTAAATAGTTAACAATGGGAGGCCCTTTGCACCTTACTGGCAGGTGACGTACTCTGAAATGTGTAATAGCCTGGGAACCAGTACAAAAAGGGTAGGTACTATACTGCTCAGATAGTATACTGAGTAGGTATATATGGAGGGTTAGTTTGGGGATTCCAATATGACAGGGCAGATGATCAGAAGGTTTAAATGAATAATCTCCTAGCAGGTTATAGGTATGGCATCTAGTGTAGAACCTTAGAGCGGACTACTTAAATAGGCAACCAAAAGTTGCATACATGACTAGCTGTACTCTTATCTCTGTACAAATAGTTGTAATAACTAACCTGATATAAGTCAATAAAGTATTGCTACAAGTATAGCCTTAGCAAAAAAAATATATATATATATTTTTTTATATACTTTATTTTTGTAGCCTTTACTATGTATTTCAATTATTGTTACTAAACTACTAGAAAGGCTGTAGATTACTTTATTATATCTAAATTTTTTTTTATCTTTTTAACCCAATAGCAGTTCTTCTATTTACTATCTGTAATAACTTATTCTTCTTTCAAATTGGTTGACTCTAACAGTTTCTAGTTTTTTTTGCTACCAAATTGGTGTATACAGTCTAATTTACTTTCTAGTATCCTAATGGCACAGCTAAATTTATCAAGATCTAAGTTATCAATTTGCAGTTTATCATATATTCTTTTCAGATGTATTTTTATAGTTGGTTTAGTCTGCAGCTTAATTATATAAATTAAAACATTATCTATTTCTAGTATTCACTTTTTGCAATTGCAAGCCTGGCATTGTTCAAGTGCAGAAACTGCACTCAAATGTGATTGTCACACCAATTTATGTCTAATTTAAAAGATTTTGTCAGCTCTGTCAAGAACCAAATCAGAATAAGTTAATTCTATTTTGTACTAATTCATTAACTCTTTTATTAAACAACTGAATACATTCTGCTTCTCTTTCTTTTTTTTTATTAACTTTAGTCTTACTTAATATGCTTACTTTATTTTCTCTTTTACTTTTGATTTTCTTTAAAATGCAACTTTCATCTTCCTTTTTTTTTAATCTGCATTGCTTTGCTTTTGACATTATTTCATTTTCATCTTTTAATTTAGCTACTGTCTTATATTTTCTTTATTATACTTTTTTTCTAAACATCCTTTCTATAATCTTAATGTATAACTTTACAGAATGCCTTGCATTTTTTTACAAAACTTGTTTTGCATATAATTTCTTAAACATATTTTTTATTACTAGGCTATATATATATAACTTTCAATGCTTAACCTTATTTACTTCAGTTTTGTCTACTAATATCTTACTTAAGTTGAGTTTTGTTATCTTGCTTTTATTTGCTTTACCAAGTTTTTTTTATATTAACTAATATGCTAATTCTTTAATATTGCTCTAATAACTACTATACTCTTTATATCTAAAAAAGTAAATTGATGTTTCTTAATCAGTATAATATTTTTTGCATTTATTTGACTTATATAAGTCTGACACTCTCTTTTTTAGTATATCAAGAACTAGTAAACTATTACTTCTATATTTAATTCTAAATAATATCTTTTTGCTTGCTTTTAGTGATTTATATTTGATTTCTGTTAAGCTTCTGTTTTCTTTTTACAATGCTTTTCAATCTTTTTGCAGTTCAAAATTTGGTTTGAGCTTTCTAATTACACTTGAGCATCAACACTTAGTACTATTTATTATATTCATTTATGTTTTAACAAACTTTCTTATAGGTGCTTCTATAACTAATTCTTTCTAATACAATGTGCATAGAAATTAGCAGTTTTTTTCAAGCTTCAAATTTTAGCATTCACTTAACAATGTTTCTTCTTTCACAAGTTTGTCAGCTCTTTCATTCTATATAACTCCATTATGTACTTTAGTACTAACTCAATATTTTTTAACTTATATATGTTTTTAATTTTCTTTACTAATCTAAAGTTTTCAATTTTGCTCTATGCTCTAATATTATACAAAGATTCTTTATTTTTTAAACTTGCAATTACTGCTGCACTATCTAGTTTAATTACTATTTTACTATTACAAGCTATGACTAAACCTGCTATTCATATTGTAGCTAACTTTGCCTTTGTTAATAATAGCTATTTCTCTAATCTAATTTTATCCTCCATTATAATTTTCTTTTTATCTTTACTAACTTGTATTCAACTTGCATCTATTCTATATTCCTTTCCTTTTTTCACTAGTAACCTATTTTTATAAAACTTATACCTTATATATTTATTTGTAATGTTCTTTTTTAACTGTTTTAACAACAAATTCTCTAAACTATTGTTGAAGTCTTGCATTTTTACTAAACTAATTTTATGTTCATATACTATTATTTTTCTATCTATAGCTCTTTTATTGCTTATGATATCTTCTTCTATATAATTTTTTGTATTTTCTTAGTTCTTCAAGCAGTATTGGAAATTTCTGTTTATGTTTTTGTCTTATTTCTGATAGTACACTTGCTATTCCACTTCTTCTAATTTAATATTGACAACTAGTCAAACTGCTATCATTATTCAAATCGCATTTTTTATGTTCTACAAGTACCAGATAACTTCTTTCCTTAACTCATGATGTGTTCTAATGACTTATTAGCACATCTTTCTTTTCCTTTTTAACTATTTTGCCTATAATTAGTTCAGTATTTTTTTCATTCATTAACACCTATTTTTGCTTTCTTTTGTCTTGTAATAACTTCTTAATTTTAGTCTTTATTACTATAATATTTGTTTTTTGTATTTGCAATTTAGCTTAGACAGTTTTACCTACTTAATTACTTAACATCTTTTGTTCTATTTTAGTAAACTATTTTGCTTTTCATTTCTTTGTTTACTTGTTTATAATGCTCTAAACTTTTTTTATATAATCATTTTTTTGCCTTCTTGATCCATTAGCTGTTGTACAAAAAACAGTCTACATTTTATCAATGTTTTGCAAACTATTCTATATGTCTTTTTATTTACTAAACTCTGCACAGTTTTACCTATATCAAAAACTTGCTAAAGAACACCTTCTGTCTTTATTCTTATACTTATTTTACTTGCTCTTGGCAGTACTAAGCATGTCAGATGTTCTTTCCAAATCTTTTTTAAATTACTTGTGTATGTTATACTTATTTTCTCTGATATTAATCTTACTAGAGCATAGCCTTGTGTTATATATATTCTTGTTACTTCACCAACTTGATTTGGCTCATTTAGTCTTTTTTGTAAAGAAACCAACTAATTATTAAACATTTCTTGACTTAATATTTTACATCTTTCTAAATCTTAATATGCAATTGTACTATTCTTGCAGTTGCCAGCAGACCTATTTTATTCTTGATTAACCTAATTACTAATTGATGCAAGTGATTTATATGCTTTTTAGACATCTTTGTTGTCTGCAACATGTATACCAATTTTGGTATTATACATATATTATTAATGTATATTAGCTAACTGATAGTTAACTTTTTAAATTATAAGCTTTACATGAATTGCTGCATGACATTTTTTATCTTTTTAATAACTAATTTTTTATTTGCTTTTATACTTAACCATACTTCTAACATTCTTGTTAATACATGCTTTTCTTTAACATGTACTTGACATTTATCTATTAATACTAATCTTTCTTCTTTTTTTATACTAAAGTTAATTACTAACAACTTTGACTTAGCACTATTAATCTGAATGTTATTAAACTTAAAGAATCTTTATGAGATCTGCATGATTGCCTGCATTTTCTCTTGGCTTTTTGCTATTCAGATTGTATTATCAGTATAGACTACTGCAGCTTACTTATTCTTCTTACTTTTTTTTTTTTTTTTATTTTTTTTTTATTTTTTTTTTTTATTTTTATTTTTTATTAAGGTAACCTCTTTGGTCTTTTGACTTTTATTAATCACTTATCAGTATTGTGGTTCAATGAACCACTACAGGAGAGCATACAATTGGCTATACGTGTAACTTTTCTATATTACCTATGTAAGGAGTCCGCCTAAAGGTTCCCTACCAATTGCCTTACCTAACACCCCTGCTTGGATGTTCCACTTTAAATCCTCTGAACCTGTAACCTGTATTAACATTACTGGTCATCTCAGATGTAGCAGATCATTGTCCTCAAACTTAGGACTAATTTATCCTTGAGGTAAACTTCTCAGAGCCTTCTGTACTCATTTTTTACAGCTAACCTAGGTATCGCTATGGCAGAACTAACACTTGTGGTCAGGGCTAACCATTAAACAGCTATGCCCTTGTAGAGTTTACTTAGACCCCAGCATCTATTTCACAGCATAACCCTAGTACTTTAGTATACCCTTGCCTTTTCCCCTTCCCTTTTACCAAACTCCCAATCCAGATAGCCTGTGTAGGACTACGACCAGTCCATCGGTATATCAGGTCGGCCTGATATCCTTTTCCTCTGGTTTGTTCCGACAGCCTGGTTGGTGGTACCTCTGAGACTCCCAATCCAGAGGTTCTTGCCTGTTCAGCTACTAGGACTGGATACTAGATCTGGGTATCCATTTCCCCAGGCTAGCCTTTACAGTAAGGCTGTCAAAGATCCAGCTACCTTTCTACTCGGGTCTTCCCAAATGGACTTCTTGTTACCCAATTTTCACAGATTTACACAGCCACAAGGACTTATCTAGTGTTTGCACTGCCCGATTTGTCGGTTTGTATTCCTCCATGTAACTCCAACATTGCACAGATGCCCCATGACCTGCCAGTCATGCTGGTGCAACTGCCATTACAAGTATCCTAATCCAATTGTTAGTAACAGTTGCTGTAATATAAATATTACATAGGTGATTATCCAAATTTTCACCATCGATGGGATTTGAACATCCAATCTACCACTTGGAGGGTTGACAACCTGACCACTTCACTAGGTCACTACACCCTTCTTATTCTTCTTACTTTAACCCTATTTATTTATAAATTTAATATATATTTCATATACTTCAATCTTATATCCTAAATTTGACTTATCTTGAATTTTTCTTAAAACTAGATTATAAAATATCTGCTATATTAATGAAGAAATTATTTCTCTTTGTTCAATTTATCACTTGCAACAAACATCTTTGTAGTTTCAAATTTTGTTATAATGCTAACTTCTTTTCTATTATATAGCTCTAATATAAACTTTACTGTTTCTTCTGGCAACTTAATTCTTTGTAATACCAAGTGAAGTGACTTTATTGACACTAAATCAAATGCTTTCTTCATGTTTTGCATTAACAACTACACCTCTTTTTTACTCTTTTTAGCATTTTTACTTAACATTTTCACTATGTAAATTGCTTCTTCTGTTAAATTTTCTAATAAGCCAGTAAAGTTTGAACCTTAAAATATTTCTTTTTTTGCTATTATTCTGAATATTCTTTTTGCTACCACCTTAGTTAAACAGTTTCTAAATGTCTCTAACAGTGCAATTGGCCTAATATTACAAAGATTATAATTCTAGTCTTTATTTATTGAAATTGAATATATTTGTACTAGCTTTCACTTGTATAGTATTTTTCCAAACTTTAAACACATATTAGCAAATTTTCTAAATGTTTCTTGTATCTTTTTACTTGCACTTTTGATTAATCTATAACCAATATTAGAAACTTCAAAAGCAGTTCTATTCTTCATATCTTCTACTGTCTTCAGTTATTTATTAATTATTATTTCTGCCTTTAGTTCTTTATACCACTCTTTTTTAACTTCTATGAGTAGTTTGTAAAATTCTTTTATTATTCTTTCATCATTTATTACATTTCTTTGCTTAAACTACAGACTAAAATGCTTTCTTGTTTGTACTAACACTGCACTTGGTTCATTGCATAAGATGTATTTGTCTTTTTATATTTTACTATTTGATCAATTTTGATTTTGTTGTATAATTTGTCTAAAATGCTAGTATGCATTTTTCTATTTCTATATCAATTCTCTTATACTTTCTGGTTATTACAGTACTGATTTCTGCTCTTGTATATCTATTTTCTTTAACTTTTTAGCTATCTTTAGCATTTGCTACTGCTTTTTTACTAACTAACTCCATACTGCAGAATTTGCCACATCACTACCTTCTATATAACTTATTTTTAGACCATACTCTATGTTTATCTTCTCTATTTTAAAGTTTAACTCTTCTTAGTTAGGTTCATATTTCTTTTCTCTTACTGTCTTTTTTACTTTTTATAGCAATTTACTAATTTCTACAATGCCTTTATGTAGTATCAATGTTTTTTTTTTCTTCTTTATATTGCTTTTTTCTTGTATTATCTTTTTCTTAGATATATTTCTGTTGGCTGCATCTTTTATTGCATTGGATATCATGTCTTACACTTTATTTATATCAAAACTATATCTTATTTCTTCAAATACTTTGAATTTCTTATTCTTTGATAAATAATTCTCAAGGTCTGTCTAATATCTTTCCAATTTTCTTTTGTTGTCTTATTATATAAATAAATTGTTTTTATTATACTTTTTCTCTTCATTTTTGCTATAATTGTGTCTTAACTAAATGCTTAAATATTACTAATACACAAACAATTTTATGATTATTAGCTGTTATAAATTCTGCATTAATAATTTCTACTTGTTTCACTCCTAGTTGCAGATCCTCTGAGACCTATATTTGGTCTATTCTTGTTTGTACCTTTTATTCTGACCATGTGTACTCTTTTAGCTCTAAGTTATATACTCTATATATATCATCAAATCTTTGATTTATCAACTATTTATACAATGAAAGAGCTTTGAAGTTACTGTTGCTACTACTACTTATCTTGTTTAGCTTGCTACTAACTATATAATTAAAATCATTCATTACTATAAACTAAGAGCTACATGTTCTTTTCATATACATCTTTACTATTATTTGCTGTAATTTCTTAGTTATTTCTTTATTATTTGAAGAAATATATACTATTACTATTATGATTTCTACCTGACTAAATAGAACTTTGCCCTAACTAGGTACTTCTCAAATTTACAAACTTCTCTTATATGTTTCTTTTAGGCTTAACTTACTAATAGTCTAATACCAGATCATTTTTTTTTATAACTATCTTTTATATTCATAACCTTTTAAAATGCTTATTTTTTAAACTAAACTTTAAATCTTTACTATTATTATTTGTTTTTACTAATCCCAAAATCTTCTTTTGACCACTTAACTATTGTTTTGAGTTTAATCTTATTGTTCTTTATCTCATTTATATTATGACATACTGGTTTAATACTTGTTATGTTATTACTACTTTTGTCATATTTATCTTTATTTTGATCTAACTTATTATTACTACTTTCTATCTCTATATTTAACAAAGTGATTGTCTTTTCTTGAAAAACACCTATAGCAAGTTTTAGAAGCACTTTGGGAGCATACTCTCTAATTGTCTTTCTTTTATTTCATCTAATTTCTTTAAAATTTTGTTAAAAATATCTTGCAAATTGCTTTTTGGCTTTTTAATTGTAATTGCTTCTAACTGAACATTGTTTTCATACTTCTTTTTATCTGTTTTATCTTTTCTTTACTAATCTTCTTTGTTAGTCTTCTTTCTTTTAACTTATTCTTTAACTTTTACAAATCTCTTATATTGTATATTTTAGTCCACTTGGTATTCTTTTAGTACTCTTTCTTCTCTCTTTCCTATTTCACTACTCTTAAATAACCTTGTGATGCTTTATTTTAATCTTGTATTATAATAGTATGCTTTTTTTTCATAGCTATATTAAGCTCTTCTTCTGTTTCAAAATATACTAATGCTGTTCTTTGCTAGTTCTTATTTCTGTTAACTGATATATAAACTGCTTTTGCTTTTACTGCTCTAAGCTGTCTTAGCAATAATATTTCTATTACTTTATATGAAGCTTTTTTTTTAACATCTTTTTTACAAAGGCACCTAATGTTAGTCTGCAAGTTTTGCTTTTCTTAAAGTGCACTGACTATGCTTGATCAAGTATTGCCTTTTTTTTTATTTTTAAATTTAACTAAAGATGTTGCAGCTTTACTGTTATCACAGTTTTTCCAATATATAAATCTAATTCTATTATAAAATTAAAGACACTTTCTTAAATATGCTAGTTGAACTTCTGTTAAAATATCCCATATTGTATAGGTATTATCTACTTTGTTTATATTTCTATATTTTGCTAATAATTTTCTATATATTCTGCTTTTTTTTCTAAGTTTTCTTCTACTTGTTCTTTACTTTTATTTATTATTTTATCTTCTTTTGTCTTCTTATTTATGTCTTCTTTACTTATATTAGACTCTTTATTCTTTTTATATTATATACTGTATTTTTAACTTGCATGCTTTTTTTTTGATACTAACTTCTTCTTCAGTACTATCTTCCTTTTTAATATTATTTTCTTTTTTGATACTATCTTCTTCTTCTTTTTTTGTATTTAACTTAGGCTTTGTTAACTGTTTTTCTATAATACTATAGTCTAAATATTCATATTTTTATTTTAGCAAAATTTTTTTGTTTGACTTTATCTTATTTAATTGCTATCCACTGTCTTTTCTTAGTTTTTCACTATCTCTTGCTTGTACATATTTATAATAGTTATATAATTCTATTGGATTTCTAAATATATAAACTAGTACTAACTTAGTACTAATAAGTTTGGCTAATTTCTTGTCTTTTCTTAGAACTTTTGATCTATAACTCTCTAATATTTCTTTTTAAGCTTTGTTTAACTTACTAAACAAATCTCAACATTTTTTTAATTTCCTGTATTAGTTGATTTCTGTAGATACTAATTGAACCTTCTGTATAATACTTTTTTGCATTATTTTATATTTTACTAAGTATATTTAATATATAATTGCTTTTTAAGTTTGTGTTTATTTGTTTGTCTGCAAGATTATATATTTGTTTATTTGTTTTTGTTATGTTTATTGTTTACTCTATTTTACTTTACATGTTATATGTGTAATTTGTAATATAAAGTTTTTATATTTTTTTGTTTTTTTCTTAAAAAGTTTTCAAAGACCAAAATTTTTAAAAAATTGCTTCTAGATTGCTACAGTAGTGCTATTCTAGTTTACTATATTAACAGTTTATGTCTAATTTTCTATTGGCTTTCTTTTTGCTTAATCAACTACTATGCTTTGATTTAACAAAATTTTGTATTTTTTATAATTTTTTTTCCTTCAAATTTGATTATAAAAATTAATGAAAAGAGTTTTTTGAAATATGTCTTACTTTTTTGCAATAAACAAAAATATTCATATATTAATTGTATATTACTAAACTTCTTGATCAAAACATAATTAAGTGTAATTTAGTAATTAATAATATCTAAATAAAAGTTAACTAGAAATTTAAAATTTTTTAATTACTTCAAACATAGCTACAGACATAAAAATATACTCTAACTGTTAAACAAACTTGTAAAACTTAATATATATAAATTTATACAAACTTTATAAACATATTCTGTGTTTTTACTAATATAAAAAATCTAATATTCTTATGTTTTTAAAAGAACATACTTTTGGATTTAAGAACATTTGTTGCTTTGAACATATTTTTTATAAAAAAATTTTTAAAAACATAAATATATTTTTTATATAGTATAATATAAATAAAGTTAATAATTAAAAATAAATAAATTTTAAAAAATTTTAAAAAAAAAAATAATCAAACATAAAAGATAAGTAAGTTTGTGACAAAAATTTGAATAAATTATTTAAAATTTTTCAAAAAATAGCAACAGAAATTTTTGTTATTAAGAACATAAAAATATTTTTAAACCCATTAAATTAAATAATTATATTCTTATAAGAACATAAATTTTAAACCAAATTTTCAATATTGATCTCTATTATGCTATATACAATAATATAGCCATAGTTTATATAAACTTATATAATCTCAGATTGCATATTGTGGCTATGACTGCAAAACTAGTTTATAGAGCTCAGTATATATAAATTTATACAAACTTTATAATTATATCTTGTGCCTCTATCATGCTATATGCATTTATATAGCCATAGTTTATGTAAATTTATATAACTTTAAACTATGATATATACTTCTGTACAAGTATAAAAAACAATGAACTAGAGGATAGTGATCTTAGTGTAGTAGTTGGGTTGTCATCCTCTAAGTGACAGGTCTAAGGTTCAAATTTTATCTATAACAAAATTTGGAAATTATATCTATGTTATAGTAACTGTCTCCTGTTGATCAGTTGGCCTCATGTGGCTATTACTCAGGTACACCAGGCTGGATCCCCCCAGCTTTGGGAGCTCAAGGCATTAATGTAAAGTGTAACATTACACATATATAGAGAAATGTTAACCGGTGTTGCATAAGACTTCAGTGCAAACCCATGATAAGACCACTGGGCGTAGAAGACTAAGGAACCAAGGTAATGAAAACCTACTTGGAATTTCCTAAGTAAAAAAATAGCATGAACTTTCGATGGTACTATCAGACTGATTGAAGCCCATGAAACATCTTCATAGGAACTGAAGATTAAAATCGAATGTCAAATATGTATAGAGGAGCACATAACCAACCAGGCCGCTGAGTTCACTAGAAAAAAAGAATACAGAAGTATACCATACTGGGTCATCTGGATTGGTAGTCTGGAATGAGACTGATGGTTCTGAGTTGTGACTAGTAGAGATGATGAAAAAGATGCCGAGAAGATGGGTACTGAGATTCTAGTGAACTTTACAAGGATAGAAATAATATGACGTAGCAGTTAAACAGGTAACCTCTGTGACTGCAAATGTTAAGTAACTATAGCATGTTGCATAAAACTAGGTCTATATACATGGGACATAAAGGCTCTAGTAAGTTTCCTATCGAGAATAAAGTAGTCCTAAGGAGACTGATAAGCATCGGAAACTTGGATAAGTAGCACCTTGAGATGTTCCCATAATACAAGAAAGACTGCATATACAGAGGGTTTAAATAGGCAAGACCCCTAGTTGGCTTGCAAGTATGGCAACTAGTGTAGAACTTATATAGTAATGTGT
>CAJVQA010008086.1:0-13258 GCA_910591915.1 Cetraspora pellucida | reverse complement strand
AGAAGTACATAGAGGGCTAATATGTTTAAGCATTTCATAACTAATGCCTGTAGGACCACAGGCTTTGTTATTAGGTAATTGAGAGCGAGTTCTTGTAAATTCATCATTAGTAATAAGAGAATTGAGGGAGTGATACCAAGTTGGATTAATGTGAGAAGCTGAAAGGTAGTGTTGTTGTCAGAAATTGTTAAAGAGAGTTTGATTGATAGGTCTGAATGCTGTCCAGTCTTGAAAATGGGATCGACCATGTTGTTTAATAATTGGTGGATCAGTAATAAGCTTTTGAGGAAGTTTTATATTAGTAAAGTGAACAGGTTGGTGGTAATGATTGAGAATGCTGTTGATAGCCTGAGTAGAATGTGTTGTAAGGTTAACACATCTTTTGTCAGTAGCTTTATTGATTTGTTGTTGAAGTAAAAGAGAGTTTTCAAGATGGCAGGCATGGAAGAGTTGTTTCCAGATTGAGTAAGCATGTTGGAGCCAAGTTTGAATAAAGGTTGAGTCAGTAGAAGTAAGTAATTAAAAATCACATTGTGACTTTTTGTTAATTTGGAAGATGTTTTGATTAATATAGTAGGTATTGGAATGTTGAGTAAGTTTTTTAACAAGTTTAATAATGTGACCAAGTTTTTTAAGAAATTGGTATAATAGAGTACTGTGAGGTAAGTATTGATGATTATAGCTATGTTTGCAAAAGACTTTGTTAGGAATAGTATGGGTAGCACTGTAAATAATAGAGTATTGAATTTTATGCTAAGTGGTTTCAATACTCTCATGAGTTTCATTATTGGTAGAAGTTTTGTGTAATAGGAGTTGTTGAAATAAAGTATCTGCAAAAGATTCTCAGTCCTTTGTAGATATAGCTTTGTAGTTAAAAATACAATGATTAATTTCAGTATGTTTACATATAGGTTTGCTATAAGCATATGGAAAGGTCCAGGTAGAGTAAAGAATTGGATGATCACTAGAAGTAGAAGTTTGACTATTATCAAGACTGTAAGAAAGAAGAAATTGTATATTGAATTGGTTAGTCCAGATATAGTCAATATGACTACTGTTAGTATTGTTAGACCAGGTGAAGTGTTTGTTATTGAAGTGAGCTTCAATGTCATACATGTTAGAATTATTAAGAAAATTAATAAGTTTATATTTAGAAGAGGAGCTATGAGAATTATTCTGTATATTGAAGTCACCAAAATAATAGGATAAATATGAAGTTGTGAGGCTTGTTGAATTCAGTTGATTACTTTATTTTGAGTTTGATTATGGATAGAAGTATCAGTTGATAACAGGTATACTGAAATGATGCAAAGCTTGATATTACTTCAGAAGAAGATATCAAGTGCTATGGCACCTCCAGGATGGGTATAGATACTGTGAACATAAGGTTTAAGATGGTTGCAAATCATAATAGCAGTGCCTTCCATAGAGGTAGGAGAATTAGACCAGTAGTAAGTAATGAAGTTGTTATTGCAAAAAAAAAAATTAGATTTGTCAGAGATTTTTGTTTCTATAATGCTTGCAATGGATATATTATGATTGAGGCAATAATCCTGTCATGCTTTTCTCTTAGTAGGATCATTAAAGCCTCTAACATTATGTGTAGCAATAGTTAGGTTGAGATGATATAATGCTGAATTTGATGAAATTAAAGAAGAATTATTATTAGAGATTGAAGAATAGTTGTCGAAAAATAAATCAGATGAGATAAAAGTAGGATTAAAGAAGTTAGATCTAAGAGGAAGATTGTATAATATAGGAAGAAGATAGGGAGTAATGACTATATGGTCTGGTTAAAGAGTGTCATTAAGAAGGTATATGTGTGTTTCGTTATAAGATGAATTAACAGAAAATGTGATACAGGATACTATTTTGTTATTATTATATTTATCAATATGTTGGATTAAAGTTTGAATAGTTTGACCATGAAGGAGAAGTGGTAAATTGTAATGAAGAAGAAATTTATTAAAACATGTGTGAAGATCATATGAGATTAAAAATGTTGTAAATGATCTTTCAAAATTGTCTTATACAGGATTGATCACCGTATGCTCAGCTCTTACAGCTGTGCAAGATACTATAATCTGCTCTGTATGTTAAGTCTGACTATCATTATCCTGGCCTTCTACATAAATAGGCTTTTCCACCTGCCTACTTATATCATTTTCCTTACTAACTACAATAGGTGTGTTTTTTAGTAAAGTAGTTGCTGCTTTAATGTTGGTTGTAGAAAACAAAGAACTTAAAAAGAAGATTGTAAAAAGAGTGAGTCTAAGATGGAGACTTGTTGGAAGTCAAGGTTGAATTTCTTTGATAAAAATTTTTTGGCTACTGGATAGGCAGTATCATTAAAATATTTTACAATTGTAGATATGTTGGCTTTTGGTTTTTGATAATATCAAAATATGTAATAATTTGAGCAAGAAATTTAGTATCAATAATATTCTTTGTAAATAAGTTAATAGCCTCCTCCTTAGACAGAGACTGAATGTTGTGATTTTTAACAGCTGTTTGGTAATATAGAGAGAGATAGCAGTAGAAATAATAATTATGATGTTTAGGATTAGTTTTTACTTTGTTTTGTTCACAAACAAAGTTTTTAGCTTGATCGGCTAGCTTTTCTAAAGCTTTAGTAGGGATAGATTGGTCAAGTAAAGCAGCATGTTCTTTGTTTTTGTGGAATAATGTAGTGTTGAGAATTGGATGAATTCAAGTTTTATCATCCTGAAGAGAGAATGTTTGGCGAGATTTAGTTAGAATATCATTGAATAGTTTTTTGCTATCATGGAATTTTTTATCATCAAGATATTGATATTTTTTGTTATTGCAAGTGAGACAGTGAAAGTTAGCAACACGAGATGCTTTTTTATGTTGCTTCTGAAGTGAGTTGGGTTTTTTAAAACTATAAGTTTCAGAAAGCTGTTTGGAGAGTTGAAAATAAAATATTGTCAAAATTAAATTCTGAGAGAGGTGTGAACTTTTTCTTTATCGATATTAGAAGAAAATTGTTTGCTGTAGGAAGGGTAGTAGGTATCAAACCAGAAAATAAAGTGATCAAGAGAATTTTTTAGTGAAGGAATACAAAATCTTTCAAGAAAAAGAGTTTTGCAAATGTTGAAGAAGCATTTAATATTAAATCTGGCATCCAACTAAATAGTAAGATATTTTTGTTTGAGGTCAGTGGTTTGTATAAAAGATTCAATTTTAAATCTTTTAGATCTAAGCTGAAGGTCTTTAGCAAATTTTTGGTAATCAATAGATTGATAGTTATTAGATAGGAAAAAGTAAAGATGTGCAAGATTAAGGCAGAGTTGAAAGCAGTTGTGAGCTGTATATGGAGGAATAGTAACTGGTGAGATGAAGATTTCAAGGTAGTTAAGTTTAGTGAATAGGATGGTTATAAATTTAAGGATAAGGTTTTTGAGAGTAGATTTAAAAAGATCAAAAGAGATAATAGCATTTTTGTTGATAATAGGATTGCTGTTATAGATAAGATTAGTTAAAAATTCAGGCCATTGCCCAGCCATGATATGAATAATATAGTAAAATAAAGCTTTAAGTGCAGGTTAAGTGGCAGTAGCTGGCTTAATTTCTTTGTCAGGATAAAAATCGTAGAGGAATTTTTTAAGAAATGAGAAGAGTTGAAGGGAGAATGTAGTTTGAAGTTTTTTATTAGGTTATATTTTTTCAATAATAGGGAAATTTGCAACTTAGTCATATGTAAGGTTGGATATTGATTTAAGAATGCTAGAATAAGATTGGGAGAGAGGTTTATTAGAAGTATTTTTAAATTGGTTAGTATTGTTAGAATTGTTAGAATTCAAATTGGAAATGTTAAGCTTACTAGTAATAAGAGGTTGGTTAGAGGAAGAGTTAGTGTTAATAGTTGTAAAAAAAAAGGAATCAATAAGATCAGAAGTTTATGTGAGGGTACAATAAGAGGATTGGTAGTTTGAGAGAATTCATGTAAGATATTTTGAAAGGTTTGAGTGAGGTTTTTCTTAGTTTGATATGAACTAGCTCATGTTGAGATAAGGCAATCATATAAGTAAGATGGTAGACTTCATTGTTTTTAGAGACATATTTTTCAGTAGAGTAGTGATGCTTATTTCTCTTGATATAACCAATTGAAAGAGAGCATTTTGGACAAGTATGACAATGTACATCTGGTGTGGGAGATGGTGGAACATTATCAGTAGAGAAAAAGAGATTAGTCATGAGTTATTGGGTTATTCTGTTAATTTTTTTTGAGTTGCTATTGATGTGGACAGTTGTAAATTCAGTAGATTGGGTATAATTGATATTTGAGATTGAGATGAATTTAGTGTGGTATTTGCCACAGAGACAAGTAATTACAAAAGTAAAGGTAAGAGCTTAAAAGAAATGGGTAATCTTATTAGATCTAAGATTTTTTGTTAAACAACTAATAGATTGAACTTTAGAAGAAATTAGATAAGCCTTGTTATTGTTTTTTTCTTCGTAGATGGCAATTCTAAAACTATTAGAGAAGTTTTGATAAAAATAATCAAGGTCTGCTGTATCTGGTTCTTGTTGAATTAGAGTAGGCATTATTAGATAATAACAAGTTTAATATAAATTTTCTTAAAAACTTGGAGTTTTTTCTCTAAATTAATTTAGAAATTCTAAATAGAATATAGTTGTAAATAATGAATTTTACAAGAGTTGCAGATAGGTGCAAGAGTTGTAGTTTAAAATGTTACAGGAATGATACTAGAGTGTAACCAGGATGATAGGGTCACTAATATGACTCAGATACCAAATACAGATAAGATTTATAATACAAATTACTGTGTTATATTAGTAAAGACTGAATATGACAATAATTAATTATGTGAATAGGTTTCTATTAATAGATGGGTTACAAAATATTGGTATAAATTAATAAAGTATGGATTAGGAAATGATTATATGATTATACAAAAAACATGTAAAGGAAAAAGGTGATGGGGTAGAGACAAAAGATAGAATAAAGTTTTATAAGAGAGTAAATATTAAATTTAGTTGTAATTGGATCAATATTGGGTCAAAAATCTTTGTTTAGAGTTTGTTTTGACTAGGTAAATGTGTACAACAACTTTATTTAAGAGTGTAGAGTAGATTAAGGCAGTAGAAACTGCGAAATAGTTAAAAGTTATAAACTGGAGGCTAAAGGTCGTTAGTACAGTTTTCTTGATGAGTTTGAAATATAGAAGCTTAATATTTTCAAAATATATATAATATAATGAGCTGAACAACTTTACTTAAGAGCCCAAGACAGATTGTCTTAGTAAAATAAATTCCTAGTTCATAAATCTAATCTATTAATTAATTCTAATATTTTAGTCTTTATAAAAATCTTAATTAATAGTTTAAAACTAATTTTTATTAAATTTCTCATTATCACAATCTAAAATAATATTATTAATATTTCATTTAAATGAGATTGCATAATAAAATGATAATATATAGTAATTATTAGATATAATAAATATGTAGAGCATAATTAGTAAATATAGTGTAATTAGTATAATTAGTAGATGTAGCATAATTAGCATAATTAGTAGATGTAATATAATTAGCATAAATAGTAAATATAACAAATATAGTGTATTTAGTATATAAAGTATAAATAGAGTATTAGTTTATATAGCATAATTAGTACAATTAGTGTATATAACATAATTAGTATAATTAATATATAGAAAAAAAGTATATAAATAATGTGTTTATAATGAAAAAAAAAACAAGTCTCACAATATAATAATAAAGTAACACTTACTCTTAGTACTTACCAAATCTAATGTTTCTTTTAAGTACTATTTTATCTGATGTTATGTGAGAAACTTTTGTTTACCCTATGAATAGAGATTTTTACAGTCTATATTTTCTGTAATATAACACTATTATTCTTTTTATAAAATTTAATTACAAAAAATTTTTCTAATTTTTTTATTTTATTTCACTATATATACCTCAAAACTAATTCAAAAATTGCTATTAATTTTACATATTTACACTTCTTTCTCAATACTATTTACTAAACCATATATACAAAAAAATATTGAAAACCTAAACTTTCAACTACTTATTTTATAATATTTAATTAATTATAACTTATACAACAAATTCTTTTTTATATAAAAAATAACTTAAAATTAAATGATAACATCTTATTAATATTGATATAAAAAATTTTTAATAGTTTCCAAATACTTTCTTTTAAACTACATAAAACAATTCTTAAAAATTAGTTTAATAAATTCTTTAAAACTTACAAATTTAATTCTTCTAATATTATCAAACCTAAATTTTTAATTTTTCAAATATTAAGCTTTAACCAGATTTGTTAAAGAGTATAAAAACTTCTATCACAAACACCAAAGATGTTAAAAATTTAATTGCAATTAAATTATTATTATATAATTATGATCAAGTAAAATTGTTATAAGTATCAATTAAATTTAAATTAATTGAAATTAATTGTAAATAAATAATTGCAATTAATGCAATTAATTACAATCTTGTTATGATAAAGTTTTATAATGCATCATCTGCAAGTATAAAAAACCTCTATGTAACACTTGTATGGAACCTTTACGCTCATTGAAACCAAATTAAACATAAGGATTTAGAACACTATTTGATATATGTGTCTTCATAAAGAAATGTAAATTATACGTTATTATAAAAAAGTGATCTTTAATTTTTTTGCATATCGTAAATGTGAGCAAGGTTAGCGACGAAGACTACATCCTTAATTCGTCAAGGTTAGGGCTAGGGTCAAAGTTAGGATTTAAAGGGGAATAGTTCATATAGTAAAATTGTCCAACGAAACCTTTTTATTAGAGCAAAAAAGATGGTTTTCCTGATTGTCACGTTAAACTTAAACTTGAAATCTGATTCGTAGTTCAAAAGATCTGCACTACCAACCTTGTACACATTTTCGATATGCGACTTTTTTATTCAATTACCTACATTTTTTTAAATAAAAATTTTGGTCAGCAAATATACTTTTACATATGTTTTATCACATATTTTTTCAAACTCTGGTAAATTTGCAATTAATTGTGGCTGTGCCACCAATTAATTAATTGAGATTCAATAATTGCCTTCACAATTAAATTTTCGGTACACCTGCTTATCATTATAGTGATTATGCTCATCTCTACTAATAGTAGTTAAGGTTATTCTCAAGCAGCTACTTCAATACAGATTTTAAATTTTATCCAATTATAGTAACTCAATGAAAAAAAAAAGTTGTTAGCTAGATTCAGGTTTTTTTTTAATCGAAATGATTAAACACGATCACTTTTTTCAACTAATCAGATCATTTTATTTACCAGAGAGAATAATCTAAATCACTATCCTAATTAATTTCACTGGCAAATCTGATTTCAAGATCATAATGTATAACATAAAAGAAGCGCAAAACACAAAAAAAACACTTGTAACATAGAATTTTGGAAATGAAAGTGTCTTCTGCGTACTAACAAAATTTTTTCCTCATAAAATTTTACTACATCTATAGCAAATACTAACTATTGGTGGGACCCTAATTGCAAAATAATTTTTTTTTAATAAGATCACTGTGAGTGATTTTAAATATCAGTAAATGCTACAAAGAAAATTATTATTACAATTTTATAAAATTAATTGTTTTAATATTATTTATATCTTTACGAAAATACAATGATCCATATTTTAAAATATTTGAATGTGTTTGGAATTTCTTTGTATTTGGCGACGTTCATATACAGTATCAATAATTACATTAAATCCTCTTTATCATCAAGAAGGTCAAGATAATCTGTCGAAAGTTTAGCCATGTCATTTATTGCAATTATTTAAATGTTTGGAACTTTACGCAAACAAATTCTGATTATTTATATTATAAAAACACTTACACTACAAAAAATTTTTAATTTGCACTTAGGAAATTAATATTGAGACGGATAAAACGGCGAGTCTGTCGCTCCAACAAACAGGACCTCGCCTAACAACACAAATTCGGGATTACAGGATTTCAAGGCGTGGATTTCTATTTGGCGAATAAAACTTTATTTATTTAGTAGACTTTGAGTTTTTAATAAGTAAGTACTAACTACTACGAATTTACACTTAATAATTGGTAGGGACGTTCGATCATTCTAATTGTAATTGGGGGCACGAAAGATAAGTATTTTATTAAAGTTTTGTTTTGCTTTTATACATTTTCGCTGTTACAAATTTTGTCTATTTTTAGATTCCACCCTCATTTTTCCACCATTCTGCCCTTCTAATCGTACGATCACTGGTTTCACTAGACCGGGTAAGTATCTGGTTCTATTTGTTTTACTTTATTTTATTATTTTACAATTGTACTAACCCGCCCTTTTGTAACCTGGGTTCCACCACTTTGAAACATCGTGTTCACAATCGTAATGCCTTCCTCGATTTGGATACATTTGCCTTGTCTGATTGTCTTGGCGTTGGGGGTACGATTATGCACGTTTGAGCGTTGTGGAGTTGATCCTGCATATACGATCCTTGGGTCCCAATTGTCGTTCGTACTACGCACGAATCGTCATGTTTTTTCTTGCCTGTGACAATATTTGGGTCTTTGACTTGACAATAATCATCTGACAACTTCCGATCTGGATAATTTGGACAAAGAAATCACAATAAGATTCATGTTTATATACATCCTTTATCTTTATTGATTATCTAACTGAATGATATTAAAATTTTAACTAACCTTGTTGAAATGCCTAAGGACATTCAACTAGATCCAAAGGACATTTCGTCGTTGTCATTGTCATCGCTTTTTTTATTGCAATTATCTTTATCATTGTCGTTATAATTATTATCGGCATCATTATCTTCATCAATTTTGTTGTCACGGATTTTTTCGAATTTTGACCCAGTAAATTTAGGGTCAGAAGTAGAGGAACTAGCAGCAGGCTACAAATAAATTAAGGTTTATTAATTACTATTCATAATGATAAGAAAATAAATTTGCGCAAATAATTTATGTAACTAGTAATAAACTTATCTTGTCTCTACAGTATATACCTTGCTCTCTATTTTATATGCCTTGCTCATCACAGAGAGTATGTTTTCTGTAATTGTTTTTTTCGGCATGTTTTATAAGTTTATTTTTTTTGTGATTTCATGAATTAAAATTTTTTTTATCTAATATGAGTAAATTGTGCAAGTTAAAAGTTTGAATAACCTAACGACTTCTAATAAGGCTTACTTTAAAAGAGAACCGATTTTTTTAATAAAGTTTATAAAAAAAATTAGCATGAATGGTCCTTCAAATGTCTCACAAGTTATATAAATTTGAATATATTTTTTTAAAAAAAACTTAAAGAACGGAATTAAGAAAATGGATGAGAATGATATTTTTAAGGTCGCTTGATTTTTAGTTTTTAATTCAAACAGTCAAAATACTAAGTTAACATTATAAACCATAAAAAGTATTGAGTCATAAATTAAAGTGATTATAATATACTCACTGATCGACAGCGATTGACCAATTAGATTACAAGATCGGGTGTAACATGAAATCAAAACAAAAACTACCATTTTCTAAAAAACCGCCGTAACTCAAAATTTCGTTTATGTAACAATCTTCTGCGCATTAGTAAAAAATATTCCTTGCAAATTTTTAGTATAAAACAAGTATCATTATAATTATAAACTTGACCCTAATGTATCGTTTTATGACTTTAAAAAAAATGTCGATCAGTGAAAATCTGTCGGTGCTACTGGGTAGTTCAAAAATTTTCCTGCACGTGTTCATAGCCAATTAGATTTAAGAACTGATGTAACGTGAAAATCACGTCTTTTTAAAAAAATTGCCATCAACCCGAAATTTTACCTATGAAACTGCTTTCTGCGTTCTAATAAAAAAATTTCTCATGAAATTTTAGTATAACCTATGCTCTTCCTTATTCTTAATTCTAACTCTAAAGATGATGTTTATTACTTTAAAATCTTTTTGCTTAATTCGATTGTTTTGATTTACATGTGGGTGAGCTACTAATGTCATTGCATAGATTATACTCATATTTATTATACACCAAATTGATTGGTAATTTTGTCAATTATTATTACATAGATTTTTTCAAAAAATATATATTACTTATAAAATTTTTTAAGGTTAAGGTTAGCTTAAGTTGGATTTAAAGATATATTTAAAATTTTTAATTATTATATGTGAAATTTTAAATTAAAAGACAAATTATTTTAATAAAATTTTAAAAGATTAATAATTGTTTATTTTTTTATTCTTCTTTTGATGATTATTTAAAATTATACTAAAATAATTATCTTTTTACTTTTATTTCTAATTAAAAATACTTAGTATAATAGTTGTATATAAATGCATATTTTTTTTAAACAGTTTAGTTAATATTTTATTACAATTTTTGAAATTATTTTTGTAATTGCATAGAAATATCTAACAATTAACTCTAGCATTATCTGGTCATCTTAATAATACTAAGTGCAACTTATTATATTATTTCAAATAGAAATAGGTTATTTATCTAATTATTTAATTTAAAATAAAAGAGTTTTTTTTCTTTTCTAACAAGTTCCAATATATGATTTTAGCTTTTATTTTAATTCAATTTTTTTTCTTATTTTTTTTCTTTTTATTTCTTAATAATTTCTATTTTTCTTTTTATTTTACTTGTTATTTTTCTTTTTTTTCTATTTATTATTTTTTTAAAATTGTATTTTCTAAACTTGTTTATAAAAAGTATTTTAAATTGTTTTTGATACTGTATTAATAAATTGTTGTTTTAACTTTATACTTAAAAGTTGTATTAATTTGGCTTTTTTTAGAATTAGGTTTTTAATTAATGTTTATTTTATTTTTATTTTTTTTGTTTCTATTTTTTTAAAAAATATTATATATAGAATAAATAAAGAAACTTAAATCTAAGATGTAGCAACTTAGTGATATGGATAAGTTGTTAATTTCTTATATGATAGGTTGAGTGTTCAAATTTTATTAACAATAAAAATTTGAATAATTAAAATAGGTATATAATGCTTTGTTAGTAATGCTTATACAAAAAATAATAATTCAATATTTACTGTTTATATCTCATATAAGTAAGATGTAAATAATAAATTAATTTTTTTATCTATCTAACTGACTTTTAATTCTTGTATAAGCATTATTAATAAAACATAATATACAATTTTTGTATTTTATCTGTTTAACTGACTTTTAATTCTTATATAAGCATTACTAATGAAATGTAATATATATTTTTTTAGCATATTTAGTATGATATTTAGTATGTATATAAAAAACATAATATAGCATATAATTTGATAATTTACATTTATAATCTACATCCATAATTCATATTTTTAATCTATATTTGTAATTATCAATAATAATTAATAATTATTAATAATAATTATATAATCTATATTACAAACTTAATTATAAATAAATTAAAAATTTAATAAATATAAAAAATTTTTTTTTTAAAAACTTTATAAATAATTTCTTAAGAATTTTATTAACATCTTAAAATAGCTTCTAAAAATATAAAACCTGTTCCTTAATATATTTTTGATGCTAATCCTGTTTTTGAAAATAAAACTCCATATGAATGAACAAATTAATTAACATATATTCAATATGTTACTAATAAATATTATGAATTAAATTCAAATTTAATTTAAAAAAAATCTCTACCAAGTTCTTTTATTGAATCACAAACTCAATCAAGTAAACTTAGAATACAAAAATATTGAGTTTTATAAACTAAAAAATACAAAACAGAAATAAAAAGAAAAGATCAAGAATAAAAACAAAAATTTTAACAAAAGCAAATTGAATAATTTTATAAAATTAGTTAATATAAACTTGAAAATTATAATGAAAATAAGGTTAAAAGTAATGATATTGAAGTTGAACATTAAATAATTAAAACAATAAATATAATTTGTAATTATTGTTATATATTAAAATAAAAAAATAAACCAAATTCATTTTGTTATATGAATAGTCAAGTTAAAATTGCATTATTTGTATCTATTTCAAATATGCTTTATAATAATTTACAACCAATGATCCTAATACTGATAGATTATTTGTAAAACAAATTTAAATATATAATTCAATATTTGTATTTACCTCTTTGGAAATAAATCTTAATTAAACATTAACAAATATACAAAAAGATGTTTATATATTTAAAATATAAGGAGCTTTATATCATAAAATTAGTTTCTTAATATCTAGAAAAATTAAAAAAAGATGTGATCCAAGTTTTGTACAAATTTATTTTTATAATTCAAGTTTAGATAATCAAATAATAAGATAAATAGATTTAATATTAATATTAAATAAAAATATGATTTAAAAATTCAAAATAAATAATATGAAATTAATTTATTTGTTAATATATTTTATCAAACAGGATTTGAAGTAGATAATCATTATAATTTAACATTAATAATTCATGGTATACATGAAAAAAATACAAAGCAATACAATTAACTAATAATATCAGAAAATATAGCAATTATTCTAGAAATTATAAAAATACTATAATTCAAAAAAAATATTTTATTTAAAACATATACAGGAAAGTTACAAAAAATCTCTGAACTATATGAAGCTTATGATTCATTGCAATATCCTTTATTATTTCTTTATAGTAAATAAGGGTGACATAACAATATTTTGAGAACTAATAAAATTATAACTATATTAGATAATAAATAATCTGATAATGAATTTAAAGAATTTGATAATGAAGAATTTGATTTTAATTAAATTTCAATTTATTAAGCAACAAGTATTGCTAAAAGTACTAGTATAACAGAAGCATTTGAAAATTTATTAGTTAAATCTGCCTCAAGCATGAATACAAAATCTAATATTAAGAGGAAAAAACAAAAATTAAAGTTAGTAAAGCAATGGTTGCAATTAAAAAAAAAAAAAAAACAGAAGTTGAATATAATAAAAAAATAGTTGAAATTAATAATGAAAATAAAAATAAAATTATATCAAAAGATAAAAATTTGGATCAAATTCAAGTATATTAATTAAAACAAAAAGCAAAATGAATTACAATTTAAGAATTTGTTGTTTATAAAATTTAAGTTTAAAATTATAACAAAACAAAAAATAATTTATATTTTTCTGGTCATTTATTTTATTTTTTTTTTTTAATATTAAGGCGAGTAATTGCGACCCAGGAGTTTATTGATAATCAGTCGGCATATAACTATTGTGTACAAC
>CAJVQA010008085.1:0-13259 GCA_910591915.1 Cetraspora pellucida | reverse complement strand
TTTTTATTTTTTTTTTTTTTTTTTTTTTTTTTTTTTTTTTTTTTTTTTTTTTTTTTTTTTTTTTTTTTTTTTTTTTTGTTAAGACTATACTTGTAGTGATACTTTATTAACTTATATCAGGTTAGCTATTACAACTATTTTTTACAAAGATGAGAGTACAGCTAGTTACACATGCAACTTTTGGTTGCCTATTTAAGTAGTCCACTCTAAGATTCTATACTAGATGCTGTACCTATAATCTACTAGAAGATTATTCATTTTAAACCCTCTGATCATCTGCTTTGTCATATTGAAATCTTCAACTAACCTCCTTTATATACCTAACTGGTATACTGTCTGAACAGTATAGTTACCTACCTTTTTTGTACTGGTTCTCAGGCTGTTATACATTTTAGAGTACATTACCTGCCAGTAAGGTGCAGGAGGCCCCTATTGTTAACTATCTACCCACTTTTAGAATACTAACATGGACTACTCTTACAGAGTTCACTCAGATCTTAGTACTGACTTCAGAGCATATCCCTAGTACTTTTAGTATACCTCTGCTTTGAATTCAGACTTCTAATCCAGATAGTCCAAAAGGACTGTGACCTGTCTTTGGTATATTGAGACTGACTCAATATCCTTTTCCTTCAGTTCAAAATCCAGCAACTTGGTTGGTAGTACCTCTCACTCAAGATTCTTGTCTGCTCAAATCCTTCACATTAGTATCCATTTTCTAGATCTAGTCTTTACAGTAGTACTGTCAAAGATCTGTGTTACCTCTCTGCTCTGAATTTCCAAGTAGGCTTTGGCTTCTCAGTTCTACAGATTTACATGGCCCAAGAACTTATTTTAGGTTTGCACTGCCTGGTACCAGTTTGTATTACTCTGTATAACAGGTTACACAGATGCTTCAGACCTGCTAGTCATGCTGGTGTGACTATAGTTACAGGTATCCTATCTCAACTGATTGACAAAATGCTATCACTGTAATATTATCTTATATTATATAGGTGATTATCTAAATTTCACCATTGGTGGGTTTTAAACTCACTACCTACCACTTGGAGGTATAACAACTTATCCACTTCACTAAGTCATCACACTCTTCTTATTTATTTGTTTACTTTATTTAAACTACTTTTTATTTTATTTTATTTTTTTTTTGAAATTTGGTGACAATGCCAGTTGGTTTATTAGCTTTAATTTGATATAGTACAAATTTTACAATTACATTTTTAAGATCAATTATTACTAGTACTATATACTATCTAATTTTATACTACTGACTTCACTCTGTTACCCATATGGCACCTAAGTGCATGTTCACCACATGCTTGCATGCAGTATCTTAACAACCACTTGCAGTCAGAGCATATCATTAAACTACTACACAGACAAGAATACCTACTGAACTTAATATAGTATCTCAAATACTAGGGATACTGTCTTCTGTAAATCATACCCATATGTCCTACTTACATGTTTTATCTGGTCTTGTTTCTTCTGCCTCTTAATCTAACTATATCTAGTATTACCTTGTTTCCTATATTTCTCATCTTTTTGTCACTTACTACTTCCAAATTAGTCCTACTTGGGTATGTTTGATTCTTATGATCTTCTCATCTTTGGTATGCCTATTATTAATTCCTCTAAGGTGTTTTGATAATGGTTCAGGATCTGCAAAGAACCCATATCTCAAGCCAAATCTGCTGCTGCTATGAGTCTTTTGACCAATCTGTATCTCAAACTAGGTCTGCTGCCACTATTTCTGCAGATGCCTCAGGTCTTAATGTCATACAGTGTTTCGATGCTACATTTAACCTCCAACATGGTGCTCTCTTCTATAATAGTGACTGAGACTTATTGTGCTTACAAACAGGACAATTCTGGTTATACCTAGAGAGTTCCTTCGACCCTAGTAATACCATATTACTATATATAACAAGCTCTTAGCTTATTCGATAATACTTGTAAAACAATTCTGATTATGCCCCAAGAAGTTACACTGACTTCAGTGATGCTATACTACCTTGCAGATCTTATCTCACATTAGTTAGTTGATCCTAGTCTTGTTCATTATAGACTTCTATATAGATATGACCAGGAATCTGATTTGGTACTTTTACATTGCACAAAAAAGTTATACACCAACCTTCAAGATTTTTCCTTTCTATAATTAAATTATTTGACTATGCCAGAGGTGCTTTCAATTTTTGGTTAGACCAATCTTTTATCACAATCTGTTTTCATGTTTACTCTTCTTTCACCATTTCAGTCTTGGTTACTTTCAGAATACTCTTCTAATCAAATCCTCTTCTTGAATCCTAATTAAGACTTATTTGCACAATCCATTGATTATCCTTCCAAGCAAGTACCCTACAAGTTTGATGCAGAGATGTTGGTACTGCCTAATTAGAAAGTATAAGGATGTTGGTGCTGCCTTAGCCTAAAGAATTTACATGCACAATCTTTCCATAACCATAATCTTCTGTAACAACTGCTTGTTATGCATAGTGCCTGCACTTCACAATTGGGTCTTCTTTTGGAAATTTTTATTTTCATCATTGTACTGCATTTGGACTTAATCATAGAGCTTCACATTCAATTACAGGCTCCTTATTAAGTTACAGAAGCTAAAATCTTTTTTAATTTTGCCTTCAGCTGGACTTGAACTATTGACCTTAACTGTGAAGGGTATGGAAGCTTAACTGCTAAGCTATGGGACCCACATTCTTAACTACTTTTTATTATTTTTTTTAACTTACTTTATTTTTTAATTTATTTATTTATTTTTTAACCTTAAGCAGTTATGTTAGTACTTTATTAAAATTCTTGAAACTATATATATTTATAATTATATAGAATTTCTCAATACCCAAGTCTAGCATTATCAGCTACCTTATTGGTATCTAAGTGCAATCTGCTGTACTATCTTAGTTAGATATTGACTGCTTGTCTAACTACTTAAAGCTATACTAAAAGGATCTTTTTCTTTATAACAAGTATATCAATTGTCTTTCAAGCTTTTGTCTTCATTCAGATTATTTTTTTTACTTTTTTTTACTTTTCTTTTTTTTGCTGACTTATCTTTCTTTGTTTTTTTTTTAACATTTTGTTTATTTAAACATCTTTTATTTTGCTTGTTATATTAATTTTTTTTTCTTATTCTTGCATTTTTCTATATTAAACTCTTTATGCTTGGTCATAGAATATATTCTATACTGTTTTTGTTACTATATCTATGCATTTCTGTGTTGTCTGCCTATCTAGAATCTGACTAATTCTTTTTTTAACCTTATTCATAGTTAGTTTTTTTATCAAAGTTCTTCTATTAGTAATTTCTTCTGCTTCTGTTTTTTCAAATAGTGTTTTATATAGCACTAAAAATAAAATTCCAACTTTTTTATTTTCTTTAAAGCTATTTCATGCTATTGTTAATGCTACTTTTTGAATTCTCTTCTACAAGCATTTTTGTCTACTGCACCTTTTTGATATACTTAGTAGTTTGTTATTATATATATTTTTGATCTTTTTTTATTTAATTCTTTCAATATTAGTAGGTTGTTCATTATGTATTTAATTGCTGTTGCTCTTCTTGTACTAGGTTTTCTTGTTGTATAGTATACACCTTTTGTTCTATTCATCTTTTTTCAAAAGCTTAACCAATTGTATTAAATGTTTTCTGTTTTTGGTTCTAATACTTGAATTGGGTTTGTTTTTCTTTAATTAGCTTTGATTCTGATATTCATGACTATTTTGCAAAAAAGTCTTGTTGGTATATTAACCTTCTGTTTTTCTATTCTAGATAGTACTCTATTCTGTTATACTTGATTTTCTTTGCTAATATTGTTATTTTACATATTACTCTTTTTTTTGCAAATAAATCTGCTTTGTTATTTTATTTATTATTACTGTAACTTTTAATTTTAACTAGTTTTATTTTATTGCTTTTGCTTTTAAGTAAATCTACAATATTTATTATTCATATTACATTTTTCTTTTTCAGAATTTTGCTATCTTCTGTCTATTGAATTGCTCTGTTAATGCTGTAAAGCTATCTGTATGCATTTCTATATTTTTTTTCTCTGGTACAATTAAAATTGCTAATTATATTGCTGCTAATTCAGCTGTTGTTGCTAAAGATTAATCTTTAAGCTCCAATGTTGTTTCTTTCTCTGGTTAGTTTTCTCTATTACTGACCTGCATCCAGCTAATGCCCATCTTTTCTATATTGTTTTTTATTTTCCCTTTATATAATGCTCTATCTGTATAGAATGTATACTTACTTGTCTTTGTTTCTTATCTTGTTTCTTGTTAGAACTTCTATTAAGTAAGCTATAATTTTATTATTTAATTTTTGTTTTTTAATTAATTCTATTTCTAGTTCTTCTATTTGTTTTAGTCTAGTTAATCTTTTTTCCTCTCTTTTCTATTTTTTCATTGTTCTGTTTTTTAGTATTTGTTCTAATATTGTATTAATCTTGTTACTGCCTTTTTTTACTAATGTTTCTGAAACTGCTTTTATATTATTGTTTTATTTTATTTCTCTTTTGCAATTGTCTGTTTTTTGTTTTGTTTCATTCTCACATTCTTTGCATTCACTTATTTTAGTATATGTCTTGCCTTTTACATTTTGCAATAGCCAATGCTTGGCTAAAATCTTTTTTTTTTTTTGCTAATTATGTTTTGGTCCATGTACAATCTACTTTTTTTTTTTTGTCTTCAAATATCTTTATCTAGTTAATTATTAGTGTTTAAGTATTGTAGTTACTAATTTTGTATTGGTTATGTATTTCTTTACTTGTCTATATTATTAATATTTTTTTTCTATTTTACTGAATTATTTGGCTTTTTACTCTTTACATAACAGCCTTTGAAGACTTTTAAGCTGTCTTTACATAATTAGATTCTTCTTTTTTATATCTACAAGTTAGTTCAAATATAGCAAACCCTATTTATTTATTATACTACTACTTGCTGTTCAAAATTTAGTTCTGACTAAGTCTCTTATTTTTATTCTATAACTATATACTTTTTACAAGTAATTTTTTGCTTTAAAATTTATTTTAATTTCTTTTGCTTTGACTATTGTCTAACAAGCTAAGTTGTGCTTCTAATACTTCATTTATTCTGATTTTTTTTCAAAATCCTGAATGTCTTTTGTTAAGCCTACTTTCTGGCACTCTTAAGCTATTCTAAGTTTTGTTAAATTACCTAGAGTATCTTTCTATTAAACCTTATAAATAAACTACTTATTTACTTTATTGCTATCTTTTAACTTAGTGATTTACAGTTTTCTAGATCTTTGTATTTAATTATATAGTTGTTTGTAGTTTTCATCAAGTTGCACTTATGTTTTGCCAAACATATTATAGGTTGATAGATCTTGTCAATCATCTTTTCTGACATCTTTGCTATCTGCAAAAGGTATCCTAATCTTGGAATTATTACTGTATTGTTTATATATGTAATCTGGCTTATTGTTATTTTTTTATATCAGAAGTTTTTGACTGTTTGGCTAACTATTTTTTTTGCTTTTTTGCAGACTAGCAACTCTCTTATTCTGCTGTTTAGCCAAATCTCTAATGATTTTATAACTTTGTTTTTTGGCATTTTTGTTATTCTATTCTGTCTAAATATAATTTTTCTATTTTTTTTTTTTTGTCTGAAATTTATTATTATAAGTTTTGACTTAGCTCTATTTATTTCAATATTATTCACTTTAAAGAACTTCTTTGCATTTTCAAGAATTCTTAGCAGTTGATCTTTGCTATTTGCAATTTATATAATATTATTTATATAAGCAATTACTGCTTGTTTATGTTTTGTGATACAATTAATGTCTTTATTTTTAATATTTCTTGTTTTACTATATAGGCTAATAATTTATCTTCTTGAATTCTTTTTAACAGTAGATCATAGAAAAGCTACCAAATTAGTGAAAAAATTACATCTCTTTGATCTATATTGTCTTCTGCTGTTATTTTTTTTGTTAGAATATAAACTGTAATCACTTTAAATTGTTGTTTACAAAAGAGGTTAATAATGTATTTTATTGTATTTTAATTCTTTTAAGAGCCCACTTCAAGCATTTTAATAGAACTGAGTCAAATGCATTTTTTATGTTTTGCAGAAGTATTTATGTTTTTTTATTTTTTTTTATTTTGTATTTCTTCTATTATTATATTTAGCATATTTATTAGTTGCTTTGTTGAGTTGTTAGAAAAATTTACATAGTTTGACTCTTTGAGTATTTTTATTTTTGTAAATATTTTAATTAATTTTCTTGTTACTACCTTTGTAACTAACTTTCTAAAGGTCTTAATTAATGCTATTAGTCTAATATTGTTCAAATTATATTTTTTGTTTACATTTTTTGAGATTAAATAAACTTGTGCTATTTTTTACTTTTTTAGCAATTTTTCTGTTTCTAGAATTAGGTTTGCTAAAGCTCTAAAAATCTTTTGTGATTTGTTTTATTAAAGTGTAATATTACAAAATCTCTGTACTTTTTGCATTGTCTCTTGTTATCTGTTTTTATATATAAGTTAGTATAGCATAGTAATAGGGTTCAAAATCTTAGTATAAGATATAAAATCCTGTTAATGTTTGTTCATATGTATAAATTAGTATAGCATAATAATAGGGTTTAAAACTTCAATATAAAATATAAGACCCTGTCAATTTGCATACATTGTATAATTCACAGTTAGCATAATGTAGGAATAGGATCTAAAACTTCAGTATTAGGTTAAGACCCTACTTTAGAGTTTCTAATCATAATTATAGATCTGAGACTTCAGCAGAAGGTTTGAAACCTAACATTTAAAATTTATATAAATGAGCACATGCCTAATAAATAAAGATTCATTCTGCTAAATTAATAAAAATATATTATAAACTAAGATTTTACTTGTACCCAAAGTGATAAGTAATAGTTTTGTATAGTATAGTTTAGTATTTGACCTCTAACTTTTATGTTGTTACTTAAAGACAAAAAAATGTTAGTATTAGTTATGTGACTCATAATGACCTACTAGTAATTCAGCAATCAGAACTATCTCAAACTAGTTTTATTAATTAGTTAATAGCCAAGTTAAAACTATGTCTATGCTTGTAGTATTGTGCTAAAACTGGCAATATATAAAAAAGGCTCTCTTTAATTACAACATTTTGGTACTAATTGTATAGAAAACACTTGTGTGAATAAATGTTGAAAAGATGTATAAATATATAACTTTGTATAATAACAATCTATAACAATTATGTATAATAAAACAATAATGATTATATAGTGATAGCCTATGGAAGTAAAGAAAAACAAATACAAAAATCAATAGTGTTACTTAAAACAAATAGCAACAAAAGACAAGTTATAATATAACAATTATGTGATAATACAGAAAGGAATATGAGAAAACATGCTTAATAATATAACTTCAAAAGATAGTAACTACAACTTCAATTAATGAATAGAGAAAACACTTAGAAAGGTAGCAAACCCTCTAGTAATAAGAGTCTTTAGATAATTCAAACTCTCTAATAAACTATGAATAGCAGCCAACTTCTAATTAACAAACAATGCAACTGTTGCAATTTTTAGCAAATGTCTTAAAACTGTTTTAGAAGTTACAATTAGAGTTGAGTAAATGAAATATGATAAATTATTCTATGTTTAGTAAAAAAAATTAGGATCTATTGAAATGAATTGAGTCAATTACATAAGCATTTAATGCTAACAACATCCAAAAAGCCAGATGAATCATAATAACAAATATGCATTTGTCTAATTTTGTTATACTATGATAGAAAAATCTAAGGAACCAGAGAATAGAGATACAGCATTGAAACAATGAGACAATAATAAGACAAAGTTTTATATATCAGTTTTGGCAAAACTTTTATACTTCAGCTCTAATTAACTAATAGAACACTAAATTACTAACAAGATGGCAATGTATAGAAGAAACAGTAGATCAATATGCTGCAAATATGTTAGTATTGTTTAATCAGATAACCTGAGTTGAAAACCAGTACTTCAAATTAACCAAAGCATAAATGTTTATACAAAAAGTTTGTTTAGACATGTTACTAATAATAGGACTATTTATGCCAAATATACTTCAAAAAACCATCAATAGAACACAAACCTATGAAGTGACTTTTGTAAGAGGATCATCAATATGTAGGCTAGCAGTGTATTATTAATTAGTCTATACAACTATCCAGACATCTATACTATCTTTACATCAACCAATATATCCTGTAAACTAATCAGTCACATTTGTACAAGCTTCAAATGCTTTAATAAATCAAGTTATGTTGCTACTATATAAGGTAACATTAGCAGTAAGGAATAATAATAACAACAACAATAATTCTTCATGTTCTTTATAGAGTAAAAACTGACTTAAAAGAATAAACTAACTACCTATATGTTATGCCTATTAACAAGCAGAACACTATGCTTGTAAGTGCCCAACCAATAATTGTGTTAATGATAATTAAAATAGTAATAACCTCTAATTTAGAATTAGAATAATGCTTCTATGAATGATAGTAGAATAGTTAAAGAAAGCCCAAGAGCACAAGCAATAATAGTGCAAATACAAAGTGACTTTGAGCATTTAAACTTAGAAGCATATCTTTAGAGAGTGAGAATGTACAACCATTTCCAAACCTCTTTATTGCCAAGATAGAAAAAGCCTATATGAAAAAAAAACATGTTAACAAAAAATTTGCTAAAAAAGAGTCCTTAGCTGTGAATAGCCATAGTAATAAAGGCAACCAGACAAGCAAGCAATTAGAAAAGTAAGCAAGAAAATGGCAAAAAGATAGTAAAAAAAAAGGCTACTAAATCAGTAAAACCTTTAATAATAGCAAAAATTCAACCTTATTTTATAATGACAAACTTGCAAAACAAAAAAGCCAACATAACATATGCACAACTTTTTTAAGCAGCTTCAAACATATAAAAGAAGGTGTTAAAGATGTTATAGCCTAGAAAGATAATGAAAAAGAAACTTGCCAAATTTTGTCTTAATAAGAATGATGATTCTTATATAACATTAATGTAATATAATATTCAAATAAACAGTTAACCAATTATTCTAATTTTGAACTACAGCTTTTTTAGTTGTGTTGTCTCTGCTGGGTTTCTAAAGAACACTGGCATAATAATTAATCATCTATCTACAGTAATGATAATAGGTGTATACAGTGAACAAAAAAGGCTACTAGTGAAGATTAACAAATTTTTAGTAACTATTAGAGAAAAAAAACCATAATGTCCTAAGCAGTTGTAACTAATGCCAGAAACTATATGTAATTGTAAAGAACAATTGAATGAAAAAGGCTTAAGCATAATTAAATTAGAAATCTTGTGAGTTAATGATAAGAGATAGTAATGAGAAAATAAAGGTCCCAACTGAGTATTGTAAGCCAGTGAACATTAGAGATTGAATAGTAAGAGTAAACATAAATAGAGAGAAAAAGAAAAAAGATAAAAGAAGTAATACAGAAAGTGATAATAATTGTGATAATAATGATGAATTAGAATTTAGTGAAGAGAATAAGTATGAAGAAGAGAAATGATTAATAAGTCAAACATACTTGTATTTTAAGTTCTATCTATAAGAAAGAAGACTAATATTGCCTGTAGGTTGTATTTAAAAAGAGGACATTTCAAATTAAATTGCTTGTAGAATGAGTATATATAGCAAAAGACCAGTTAAAACAGCAGAATAAAGATAAAGAATAAAAGATACAATTTAGAAACTATGTCAAAAAATCAGCAGAAACAGATAATAGAAGTTCTTAGCAGCTATAAGAACATTTTTGCTTATGAACCTGACTAGCTAGGTAGGATATTAGTTGTGTAATATGAAATTTATACAAAAAAAGGTCACTTTGCAAAACAACAGTTTTACTTCATATTTAAGATAAAGCATAAGTTTATCAGCTAGAAAATTAAAAAGATAGAGGAAGCTAAGTTAATTTAACCATTATATAGTCCATAGACATCCTCCATCATATTGGTCAGAAAGAAAAATAGAAAAATGAGATTGTGTATTAATTTTTGAAAGTTGAATTAATACACTAAACATGATAGTTACCTTTTTTAAGAATCAATAAATTACTAGACACTCTCAAACATTAAGCTTGATATACAATATTAGATCTTGCCAATGGGTTTTGGCAAGTTAGAGTACATCTTCATAATTGCAAAAAATAGTGTTTACTATGAAATTTAGTTATTTAAGTTTGTAGCAATGCTATTTAGTTTATTAAATACTCTAGCAACTTTTCAATGATTGATGAACTATGTGCTGCAGAAAGAAATATAAAACTTCATGTTAGTTTATATTAATGATATAAAATTTATTTACTAAATTTTGAAAAACATCTGAAACATATAAGTATCATTTTGAGCAAATTAAGAAATACAAACCTAAAACTAAACCTCAAGAAGTATTACTTTGGACAGAATAAGATAAAATTTTTAGAATATAAAATTTCAAGTAAAGGCATAGTACAGCTAAGTCAAAAGTATCTGTTATTAAAAATTTTCTTCAACTAAAAAACTTTTGTTTACTTTGAGAATTTTTAAACTTGGCTGAATTTTACAGATAGTTTATAAAGGATTTTGCTGAATTAGCCACTTCTTTGTATAGACTATTGAAATTGTAAAAGGATTATAAATAAAGACTGAATAACAAATAGCATTTGATAAAGTAAAATGGAAGCTTACTACAGTTTCTGTTTTTACACATCCTTAGAATAATAAAAACTATATTCTTTATACAGATGCATTATATTGAGCTCTAGACACTGTATTGTCTTAATTAGGCAATAATAAAATTAAACATGTAATAGAATATGCCAGTTAGTTAACCAAATCTGCTAAAAAGAATTATATAATAATAGAACTAAAATGCATAGCAATTATATAGGCAGTCAAAAAGGTTTTATTAATATTTATACAGAACTCAATTTGTAATAGTAACAGACTATACAGCTTTGATATATCTTAATAATATGTTAAATTCTAAAGAAAAGATGACATGATATATTATGATCTTGTGAAGATATAATTTTGTAATAAAATATAGGCCTGGAAAGCAAATAAGAAACATTGATAGTTTGTTTAGAATAAGTAAATCTGAAAGTATAACTCAATAAAACTATATATATATATATATGTACAGTTAACTTCTATTAGTATCAAACTCATTAATATTAATCTAAGCCACAAATTAAATTTTTATAAATTTTTATATATCAAAATTCTTTTATATATATCAACTTTAATATAATTTCTCATTAAGATCACTATCAACATAATTTAAAACCAATCCAAATAGGTTGATATAAATAAAGGTAGACTGTATAATAATAATTATTATTTTATAAATAAATAAATAAAAAATATATATATAATAATATAATAAATATGAAAAAAACCTCTATTTGGAAGAGACAATATGTTTTAATATATCAAGTTATTAAAACTACTAGAATACAATATGGATATAGTAGTTAAAAGTCAGCTAAAATGTTTATGCACAGGGCCTAGGAATATAAATCAATAATTTGATATAATAATACTAATATATTAAGCTACAAAATAATATAACAACTAAAAAAGTTACAAAAATGAATTAAAAAAGACCTAATCTTATATAAGTACTCTTAAGCTAGCTATCCTAAGTCAAATTGAATCTACTATTCAGAAACTACTCTTGATTAACTATAAGTAGATCCTCAACCCAAAATCTATAATCCAGTTTAGATAACAGTATTCTGGCATATACAAAAAAACAAAAAAACCTAACAAGATAAACTAACTCTTAAAATAGAACTTAAAGAATATATTAACCTAATCCAATATTTAACTAAGCTAAAACTGCCAAAAGAATACATAAAGAAACAAAATTAAATGCTAAAAAATCAATTCAAATATTATATTATGCAAGAAGAAGTGCTATATCAAAAGAACTATTAAGAGCCTAATTGATTTTAAAAATAGAAAATACTATATATAAACTCAATAGTAAAATTTTTTATATTTAATTTTATAAAAATTATATTAAGTAAACTAATATTAATTTATAAGAAAAGTTTGTAGAACAGGTCTTTCTAATTTTAATGATAATAAAATTATTAAATTTTATTAAAAACTCAGTAAGATATAACTTTTTAAAGATTAGATATAAAAATTTATTAATTAAATTAACTTATAAGGTTATATAAATTAACTAATTAAATTTAGTACTCTTGTACTATCTAAAAAATTTTAAGCCATTCTAGAAAAACTTTGTAACATATATAAGTATATATTTTTTAAATATAATAATAGTTCAAAATTTTATTATAATAGATAAATTATTTTATTTATATTTTGTAAAATTTTAATAAAAATTAGTTGTAGAGAATGATAATTCTAGTGTAGTGGTTGGGTTGTTATTCTTTAAGCAGTAGGTCTAATGTTTAATTCTCATTAGTAACAGAATTTTAAAAAAATAAACCTATTCTGGCAAATTTATTTTATAATCTGAGGTTTGTAGATCTTGTAATTCTGGTTATACTAAGACTAACTTTAGAAGTATGCAACATTATATGAATAAATTCAGAAAGTATATATTTGAATTAGAAGCCTACTTAGAAATTACAAGTAAAGAGATAGTACAACTTTTGATGATGCCACCTATAAAAATCTTGATCTGAAGAAGAAATCTGAAGCAGGTGACCTGTATAGGCAAGAATCTCTAAGTAAAGAGTCCACCAATCTGACCATTAGTTGATCTAAACATGTAGTTGCATTATGCAAGACTAACTGAATTGGTAATATAGAAGAACTTGTAAGAGTATATGAGGTATTAGTAAAGTTGTAAAAAGAAGATACTGGAGTTATATAAACTTTGCAAGAATTGTAAACTAGGTTTAGCTGTAAATTGGAACACAGAAGGCTCTAGCAATGATGTTTTAAGAATAACCTGCATGAAATAAGACAGAGGTCCTAAGGATATGAGTATGCATCTAGAACTTTTTGACTGACATCATGTAATAGAAATGTTTTAGTAATATAGTGTTAGCCTATATCTACTTCTTTTAAGATAATAGGTAACTAGAGTGACCTTAGACAGTGAACACTTTTTGTAATCTCACTTGTTACTATGTTATAACTAAGTCAGAAGATGTTTTATTTTAAAAAACTTAACAAAGAAGATTTAAGGCAATTTGCAATTATGAAAGAGGCTACAATTAAAAGTATA
>CAJVQA010008084.1:0-13261 GCA_910591915.1 Cetraspora pellucida | reverse complement strand
TTGTGTTTCTTTTACTTTTTCTTGGCACACTTGGCATTCTACTGTTGTGTATATATCAGGCCTTCTTCTGTTAAGTTCTTCCAAGATTGAAAGCTTATCTATTATGCACTTAATGAAAGCACTTCTTCTTGCATTACTTCTTCTTGTTGTGCAATGTATTTCCTTAGTCATCTTTAGCTTTTTTCACAAATAAGTCTAATTATAGATTGTGATTTCCACTTTTGGCTCTAAACTTTTAACTGCTCTTGTTTCTTTCTATTCTGCTCCTATTCTTGTATTCGTTACTAACTTGCAAAGCAGTCTGGCTGATATGTCAGTTTATCTGTTTTCCTACTCTAGGCAGTACTCTATCTCTTTACAACTAACTTTTTTGGCTTATACAATTTTTCTACTTATTGTTCTCTTCTTTGCTAAACTATCAGCTCTATCATTCTACTTATCTTTATTATGACTTTTAACTTTAACTAGATCTATCTAAATGTTTTTTGTCTTAACTAGGTCTTTAATCTTCATTATCTATATTGCATTCTTTTTTTTAATAATCTTGTTTCTATCTGCTTGTTCTAAGCTTCTGTTAATATTTCTTATTGTAGCATTACTATTAGTATGTATCTCGATCTGTTTTTCTTTCAGTATTGTTAAGATTGCTGCCCAAATTGCTACTAGCTCTGCTACTGTTGATGTTTGCCATTCTTCAAGTCCAAATGTTAATTTTTCTTCTGGCCATTTTTGTGTTTTATCTGTTATATGTTTAATTCATATTTCTGCTATTATTATATTATGATTACTTTCTATAAATTTTTCTGATTCCTTACTGTTTATTTTTTGAAAACCTGAAGCCAGTTTTTTTTTTTTAAATATTCCTGTTGTCTCAACAACTAGGAGCACAAGTGGTGCTCTTTTATTAAAATATTATATATAATTTAGTTACTTTTAAATATTTATATATTAGTTTAAAAGATTTAGATCTAGTACTAAAAAGGTTGTTTTTTAGAATTTGTATTTTCTTTGAAATGCAATTTCTAATAAGAGAGTTTAGAAAGTTAAAGGATGTATCTGAATTTTCTTATTTTACAGAAGTGTATCAACACCATATCTTATAGATTGCAGTAATGTGTAACTAGATCAAAGCTGCTAGAGCATGAGAACAAGTATTGTTAGAGGCTTGAAAAATATCATCTAGTAAAGATAGTATAGGTATTTTTTTATTAACATTAAGAAAACTATATGCTTTCTTTCAGATTATTATGCTTTAAGGGCATTTTAAAGTAAAGTGTTTTATAGTTTGTACTTCATTTGAGCATCAAGTACAGTTTTCTGTTTTTGATAATCTAATATGTCTTAATCAATATTCTAGTAGAAGTGCTCTGTAAAAAAGACATCAAAAAACATCTTTTTTCTTGTTACAAACAGGCTTCAAAGAAAGCCAGATATGCTGTGGCATCTGCAAAAAAGTTTGTAATATAGTTAATGAAAAAGAAAATTCTTTTAAAAATTTAAAAATTTTTTTAACTAAGAGTTCATTTTCTTTAATTTTTTTAATTCTAATTTTATTACTATTCTAGAGCCAGTTGGAAGTATGTAAAATTTTGTTTTTGACTCTTGTTTAGGCCTTTAAGTAGAGTTTTTATTCTAAAAACAGGTTTTTATACTTGTATTGCCAGAATTCAGTGCTTGAATAAAAGAGAGTTTCTTCTATCACTAAGTATTAACTGTATCTTATTTTTTTTATATGTTGCCTATATAAAGTTGAATATAAGAAGTCTTATTCAAACTATTATTAAATAAGTATCTAGTATGTCTTTAATAACTGAAGCTTGAAAACTTGCTAATTCTGTCAATTGCTAAAAAATAGAATATCTGAAAAGCATCTATAATGTACCCTTAATCCAAAGAGTTATAATTCTGTTTATTTTTGCTATCTGCTTTTTGTTTAAGGAGAGCAAATAAGCTAAGTACTAAACTTTAAATAAGATGAGTAACTTTGAGATTAAAATTTTCTCTTTAAAGAAAAAGTTTCTGTTTAGAAGCTTGTCAAGAAATTTTTTTAGCTTATTAATAATGGTGACCTAAAGATTTTTCTTTAATTGGTCATTAGTAAGGATGTTATAGTCCAAAATAGTAATATTTTTGTGTTTTTCTAATTTGATGAATTGGTTTTTATTAGTAAGTTCTATTTATCGAGCTATAGCTATAAGAGAAACTAATTTGGTTTTAGTTTTGTTAATTTTTTATTTGAAGCTATCTTATATAGGCTTAGTGTTGTTATAGTTTTGTTCTAATTTGTAAATAATCCAATTCCTATTATTAAATCATTTGCATAAGCAGAAGTTCTAAAGAACTGATTTTCTAGTTTTATATACTGTAATTAGCTTTCTAAGTTTCTTATAAAAGGCTTAAAAGCTAGTATGTAAAGAAGTGAAGAAAGAGAATCTTCTTGTCTAAACCTTCTTTCTACTCTAAGTGGTTTGGAAATAACCCTAGTATCTATAATATGAGCCTCTTAGTTAGAAAAAAAATTATATACTAAGTTTATAAACTTGTAATTAAAATTCATATTCTTTAGAGTAAGTTTTAAAAAATTATGACTTATATAATCAAATGCTTTTGTTGATTGATGAAAAGTAACCAATGTTATTTAAAAGAATTTAATTAGTTTTTTAGAATAGTAATAATATTGAGAGCTATATCAGTAATAAATCTGTTTTTAATAAATTTATATTGTTAGTAAGATACTATTTTTTCATATATAAGATTGAGATGATTAGCTAAAATCTTTATAAAAATTTTGGCATCACTATTTACTAGTAATATTGGTCTTCAGTTATTTACATCTTCAAGATTTTCTGCTTTTTTAGGTATTAGTAAGATTAGACTTTTATACTAAGAAGTTGGCATGACTTCTGAACTAAGAGCATGATTAAAAACATCATAAAGAACTAGTATTATTACTTCTTCTGTAAGTTTATAAAACTCATATATTAGTTTATTTGTACCAGAAGCCTTATTGTTTAGAAGATTTTTGATAATATTGCTAATTTCTTATATAATTTCTTGTATAAAAGTTAAGTTATATGCAAAAGAGACTAGTGACAAGTTTTTGATAATTTTTTCTGCTAAGTTGATATTTATATTCTTTTTTTTATAAATTTTTACATATCTTTCTCTTATATAGCAAAGAGTATTTTCTTTTGTTTATTGTAAAGCTTTAGGATCTTTAATGTCTTTTAATGCTGTGCATGCTTTTTTTGTTTTATATCTGGTAAAAAAGTATTTTGTAGATTTTTCATTTTGTTTGATCTATTGAGCTTTAGAGTGAATTTGTTATTTTTCAAAAAACTAAAATAGCTCTTCTTGAAGGTCTAAGTTTAGCATATCAATTTGTGAATATAGGTAGTTGTTTTTAGGATTATATACTAATCTTTCTTTTAGTTGAGTAATGTTTTTGTTTAGTTTTATAATTTTGTTTTTTACCACTTTTGGTTTTCTAAAGGCTTTAATAATAGATTATATATATACTTCGTGAAAGTTCCAATCTTCTACATTTTTTAAATCTGAGATTTTGTTTAATATTTTTTTTTTTAGTTTTTTATTTTTAAAGCAGTTTTTATCAAATCTTCAGAGAGTAGATTCTTTTTCTTTAGGATTGAAGTTAAGAGTGCACTCAACCAGCAGATGATCTGAGTTTCCAAATTTTGTATTAACTTCTAAGATTAAGTAAGCATTGTTTTTATTAACAAAATATAATCTAAATATATAGCTATAGTATAATTGTCTTGAGTTTTTTAGAAGAAGATATAAAATAGTTTTGTTTTTGCAATGTTGGAAAAATCTAAAAAATTTTTAGTAAGATCTTGAAGTTGTATTTTTATAATATCACATTGTAGAACTGCCTTACTAATTCTATCTCTTTCTAGATAGAGATTAGTATTAAAGTCATCTTCAATAATATTAATAGCATTTTCTTTAATTTGAAAAGACTATTTTTTGAAAAAAAGCTTTCTGTCTTCTAAGCTAAGTAGAGCATATATGTTGAAAACTTAAAATGTAAGCTCTTTGTACTTAAAATTGGTAGTGATTATTCTATTATTTAGATCCAATTCTATGTTTTTAAAGATTATAACTTTGTTGCTTGCAAGTATAGCTGTTTGGTTTGTTCAAATAAAGTCAAACATCTATTGGTTTTTGAGAAAGTTTTGTGTATTTTTGTTGTTTAGATTTGTTTTTTATAGTATAATTAGGTTTAATTTATATGATTTTAAAAGAGTTAAAGTGTTCTGTTGTTTTTGTTAATTGTTTAACCCTTTATATTAAGGGTTGCCATTTTGAATTTGATGTGATTAGTTATGAAAAAATTAAGTAATAATACAGATTTAGATTTGAGAGTTCTGTACTTCATTATAAGAATTTCTATATAGGGATTTTCTGATTGGCTTGGTCTTTTGTTTTGTAGAAGTTTTTTTTATTTTTTTTTCTTTTATATAAAGCAACTATAAATTTCTTCTTAGCATTATCGAAACAAGATTGCAAATTAATGTCATTTGCAATTAGTACTAAAGAAGAGTTTAAAACTTAAGGTTTTTTTGTTTTTGTGATTATGGTATTAAAAACATTGTTAATAAAAAGGTGTTTTTTATTAATATTACTAAGTGTTTTATTATAAAAAACTTTCAGATCTTTTTTTTCATTGTTGCCAGGTTTTTTATAACTTTTTTTTTCACTTTTTCAGAATTAGTTGTTTCTTCTGAATTGGCTAAAGAAGTTTCTTCAGCTTGATTCATATTTATGTTTAGATTTTCTGTAAGAACCTTCTGTTCTTGTATTTTGAAACTTTTCTTTTCTTTTTCAAAAGAAGCAGTTCTGCTTTTTTTCTTATTTGCATTAAACTTCTTATATTGTAGTTGAAGTTTTGCTGCTTGTAAGTATTGAGAACATTTCTTTTTAATATGTCTTTTTTCATTACAGAAGAAGCAGAGTTTTGAGACTAAGCATCATTCTGTAGTGATTTTGTTATTTATAAGAATAGAGAATTATGAAATTCTTTTTTCTAGTCCTGAATTATTAGTAGTTTTAAATGTAATAATCTATTAATCTGTTAAATATGATGTACTCTTGATTAAAAGTAGTTTAATTGAAACAATTTTGCCTATATTATCAAAGGTTTTTCTGATTTTTTTTAAGATAAAGTTTTTGTTATCTAATAAAACATTCTAATTTTGATTAAAAGAAAAAATCTTCTTGTATAAAAAAGGATATAGCCATAATATGTTCTATTAAAGAGTAGTATTCCTTTAGAAGCATAATGCTTTAGTTTTTTATTGTTTGAGAATACTAGTTCTAAATAAGTACATGCACCCTTATTAATATATAGCTTAGCTACTATTATGTCATACCCTGCAGTTTTGTAAAGTAAGACTATAAATTTTTTTTTTTCAGTATTAAAGTGACTTTTTTGGTTTTTTGACTTTATTAATATTTCTGTTGGGTATCATAATAAGTATACAACTAGCTACATATGTAACTTTTTTATATTATCTATTTAAGTAATTCACCCAAAAGTTTTTCACTAATTGCTGTATCTAATACTTTTGCTTAAGTGTTCTATTTAAACTCTCTAATCTGAAACCTTTGTATCAACTTTACTAGGTCAAGTTCAAATCTTTGTCTTAACTTTAAGACTATTTTATCCTCAAGATAAACCTATTAGAGCCTTCATATCCCATATACAGCTAATCTGGTTTTTATGTAACATGCTATAGCTATTTAATACTTATAGTCAGGACTAACTTTAAACCACTATATTACAATATTTTTATCTTTGTAAAGTTTACCCAAATCCTAATATCTATTTTTTTGACTTTTTATTTTTATTTCTCTACTATTTAACTTAGAATCTGACAGACTCTTCAGACTTCCAATTCAGAAGGCCCAATATAATATACCTTTTAGTATCAATTTTTTCAGCAATTCTAGCAGCCTAGTTGGTTATATGCTTCTCTATATATCTTTCTATTTAGTTGCATTGGTTTATTTTTTATTGGAGTTTTCTAGACTTTCATCAGTCTGACAGCACTATTAAAGATTTGTACTATCTTATTTTTAGAATATTCAAGTGAGATTATGTTTTCTTAGTTTTTTGGTCTTCTATATCTGATGGTCTTATTATAGGTTTGCACTAGAGTCTTATGCAATTCTGGTTTTAATATTCCTCTATATATATATAATATTACATTTTGTATAAATGCTTCAGACTCTCAATAACAAATAAAACCTAATTGGTTGTATCCAATATTACAAATACCTAAATCCAACTGATTAACAGGAGACAGTTTTGCTATAACACAGGTTAATTTTTAAATTTCATTATAGGTAAAATTTGAACATTAAATCTGCTACTTAAAGAATAACAACCCAACTACTACACTAGGATCATTATTCTTAAGACTATAATTTTATTTAATGAGTCTGTTAAATATTAAATATTTATGATAAGAACATTATTATTTTTTAATTTTATATTATTTTTTAGTAAAAAAAAAGAAAAAGTTGACTGTCTTCTTTTAACTTTAGCAAAAAAACTTGTTCAAGGTTTGTTTAAAATTTCTTTGCTTTTGTTTACTTTAGTTAAGCTTGGTTCAGTTAATAGCATTTCATAAAGTTTACACATGCTGTTGTTGTTAATACTGAGTTTTTATTATTGTTAGGTTTTTTATTATGTATCTCAAAAACAGACATGTTCAGTTTATTGTTTAGGTCTTCTTTTCTTTCAAAGAAATCTTTTATATTTTCTAACAAGACTTGTTCATTTTAACTAAGTGTATTGTTGTTATTGATATTCTGTTATGCAGAAACTACTGAAGCTATTGGATAACTGTTTGTTATTATAGTATTTTCTTTAGAGTAAGAGTCTTTTTTGTTGTATGCAGTAAGCTTTTCCATATTAGAGTAGTTAGTAAACTTAATTTTTTTGTGTTTGCAGACTTCAAAGTAGGAGTACTATATTTCTTAGAAACAAGATGAGGTACTTTTGTTCTAATACTGTTTTTGAAAATAAAAGAACTCTTAAATAGCTTAATTTTGTTTTTTCTAAATTACTCTAAATCCTAAATGCAAATGGTCAGAAAAGAGAGATAAAGCTAGTTTTTCTGATATATATATATAGTTAATTCTTATTGCTGCTTTTTTATTTAATTATATGTATTTTTGGCTTGTTAGATGCATGTTTTTATAAGTATTTATAAAGTCTTATTTTCTTATTCAATTAAAAATTAATAGTTTTTTGAAACTTGTTGATTGTGATTATTGTCTATCTAATGTATTGTTTGCTATATAATTAAAGTTTCTTATAATTGCAACTTGTGTTTGTCTTTTCTGTTTAGGAACTGTTTTTACAATTCTTTATTGAATGCTTCTTTTTATAGTTTTGTTATTTGATAATATATAAACTTATATTACTACTAGCTTTAATTGTTTGAAGTATAGCATGATTTTTGATATATGTTTACTTATCTTTTTGACTGCATTCATATGTTTTTTTGTTTCTGTAATTTTCAATATTGCAATTTTTTCTTCTTTTGCTTAACTAAGCAGATTTTTCAATTTTTAACCTTTGGTTTTAAGTTCATTAATATTGTATATGCTATTTTTATTTATTTCTTTCCTTTTTTTTAATCTTTCTTTAATGATCTTTGTCTTGTCTCTGTATTATCTATTTTTTTTTACTCTTGCTACCTTTTTCTTTTTTTAACAAAGAGTCTCTAGTCTTCTTCTTTCTTCAAATACACTTTTTTTCTTTTGCAAAAAATTTTCAATCTTCTTGTTTATGCTCATTAGTTCAACTGTAACACTATTAGAAGCAGTTGACCAGATTCTTTTTTGTCTTTTTTTACTTTGTTTTGTTGTAATTCTAATCTTTTTAGTCTTTTAAATATATTTTTTAACAAGTCTTAGTTTTGTGTCTAAGGTTTTTCTTTTTTCGTTAAGTATATGCAATGTTTCTTTTTGTTTCTATTGCTTTCTTTTATATATATATTTTTTTTTACTTTTTTGATCTTTATACTTTTCAGTATTTGAGTTTTTATTTATATTGTGTATAGTTATATATCTTTTATAACAAGCTTTTACTTTACTGTACTTCTTTTTTTTGTTTCTTTTTGCCAAAAAAGCAAGTAATTATTAAATCTTATTGCATTGTTTCTATTTCTTTTTTTTATGCAAAAAAGTAATTATTGCTAATCTTTTTTAATTACTATTTCTGTTTGCTAGTATATATATTAACTTTGCATCTTTTTTTTTAAACATTACAATAATAATACTTCTGATGCATTTTCAGAAAGCTTTAATAGTTTTTATGCAAACTGACTATATTGGTTTTGTAAACTGTAGTCTTTATTGCTCTTGAATACTCTTGCTAGTTTATAAATACCAACTGACAAAGCCTATAGAATATTTTTTTCTTTTATGTTCTTAGTATGTATTATTGCCAAAGCTTTGTATTTGGACCTCTTAATTTGGCATTTTTAATGTTTCTACATATGTGTTCTATTTCTTCTGTATTGATATTTACTGGCAAATCTCAAATTGTTAGATAATTTTCTGTTTTCAAACCTTTTTTTATTTGAAATTTTTCTGTATCTTTTTTTTTTAATCTTAACTTGTGTTCTTGTATTCTTTTTTTCTTTTTTCTAATTTTAATATTTAACTTCTTTATTTTATTGTCTTTTTTTAATTTTATTTGTTTTATGTTTTCTTTTTTTTTTTAATATTGTGTTTCTTTTATTGGTTTGTATTTTATTTTTGTTTTTAGTCTCTTCTAAGATGAGTTTGAGCTATTTATCTTTTTTTTTTTTAATTTTGTCTATTGCTACATCTCTACTATGCTTACAATCAAAATCTATTTCTATCTAATTGTTTCTATTTTTGAAAACTTTTTTGATTGTTTTGATATAATAAATTTTTTATAAAATTCACTAGATGTATTTTACTTTTTCTTTTTTGGTTTTTTTTGACAAAGCATATGTTGATATATTTGTCTTAAATGACTTGTTTTTATTATTATTCTGTTTTCTGAAAACTATTAGCTATATTTGATTGTATCTGTAAAGAACATTGCTTCATTCTCTTTACTGTTTGGCTTATTTTTTTGTTCTTTTACTTTTATATTTATGACTTCTATTTTTTTCTGTAATTTTATATGCTATGTAATGATGCTTTTAGATCTTCTTTTTACTTTTTTTCCTTTTCTAATTTAATTTTTTTGCTTTATTTCAAAGTTTTCTCTTTATATTCAAGATTACTAATAGTTTGAATTATTTAATATTGTAATACAGTAATGCTAAGCTCTTTTATTTGTTCTTTTAATGTTTCTAATTTTTGCTTTACATTATCAAAGTTGTTTCTTTCTTTTTAATACTGTCTTTTATTGATTATATTTTCTGTTTTATTAGTTTTAACTGAATTTCTTACCTTCTTAATTTTTTTTTTTGATATACTTTTCTTTCATTTATATTTGTATTATATTTAAATATATTTAGATTGCAGTTTATTGCTTTAAGCTTTTTTGCCTACTTGTCAATTATTTCTTCTTTAAGCCAGCTTATTTTTGCTATTCTCAAGGCTTTCAATATTTGGCCATATATTAGCAAGTTATATGATATGATGTGTTTTAGGTTATAGATTTTTAAGTCTTTTATAGTATGCTTTATATTGATTAGACCTTTTGTTAGTATTTTGAGAACTTAGTCTAAAATTTTGCAATTTACATATTTATAATATTTATCTTATATTTTTTTAATATAGTATAACATCTAAGCTAGAAAAAAAAATCACAAATCTCTCTGCTGATCACTTGTATACAAAACTGTAGAAAAATATTTTAAAACTTTGCTAAAAAATAGCTGTTAAAACCAACCTTACAGGCTTAAGAAAAAAGATAGAGCTTGTGTAAAAAGATATAACAAGAGGTAAAAGTAGAAAATTAGAAAGCTTATAGAAAAGATAGAGAAGAAAATATCTCAGTCAACATCTGAAAAAATAAAATTTGGGAAATTTTCTGTAATTTGGAAACATTGATCTGTAGATCACAGCAACATATGAATAGATAAACAAACAAACACGTGTATTGACAGATATACAAACAAATCCAATTTGGATAGTAATAGGCATAAGACATAGAAAGTGCTAAAACAAATAGTTAATAGGAGCCACTAATAACTAAACAAAATATGAGTAGCACACAAAATTGGAAAGAAAGCCTAATGATAACTTATATCAAAAGAGCATATTGGGTAGCAAATGGTATACACAACAAGGTGTTTTTTAACCAAGCTAGTAAAATCACTCCAACACTAGACAGAGAAGATAAGATTGTAGTTATGCTAACAGAACAAGACGCATTAGAGGTTGCCTTGCTGCATATAACAAGAAAAATAATCAAGAAAGCAGAAGAAGAACAGCCAGATAAGAAAATCAATATTACAAAACAAGACAAGAATATTATTATAATAGAAGAACCTATAATAAAACAAACACAAGACAAACAAGAAGAGGTACATTAACAGTCAACAGAAGCAAACAGAAACCAAGAAAAAAAGGTAAGTCTGACAAACAATAATCAAGAAAAAGAAATATTGTTTATACAAGAAAGAGACACAGAAGTACAAAAGAAAGAGCAAGAACAAAAAGCCATCAAAATAAAAGTTAAAAAAGAAATTGATATAGTCAGAAAACCTCTAGAAGAAAGTATATAGGCCCCAAACAAAAAGAACTGTAACCAAGACAACAGTTTGCTTGTGAATATACCAGCACACAATATATTAGAAAAAACAAAAGAAGAGCATATAAAATTTATTAGATGGTCATTAAGAAACAATGCATATATTAAAGATGTTAGAAAAGTTTTCAAAAGAGGAAACTTATGGATAGAAGTAGATTTTGACTGTGAATATAGCAGAAATGCAGCAATACAAAGAATCAGCAAAAAGGAGAGTGACTGGTACAGAATGATATCTGAAGAAAAAGAAGGCAGCATGAAGAAGCAGACACAACACAATGAGAAATATCAAAAGAGAGGTAACAGCAAAATGAGAACTAAAGAAAAAAAACAGAAATGAAAGAAGAACAAAACCAAAACAAATGAAAACTAATATGGAATAAATGAAGAATCTGAAGACAAGAATCATCTGACGATTTGGGATTTACCAACAAATATAAACAAAAAAAAAGTAGAATATATCTGTAGAAGATTCAGAAAAGCCCACATAGTAAGAATTAAAAGATCAAAATATAAGGCCTTAGCAGTAGTTAAGACAGAAGAAACATACGAAGACATTCCTTGGGCCATACTAGTGAATAGTAACAAACTGGTACGAGTGACTAAAGGAATTGAAAACTATAAAGCTAGAGAAAGACAAAGAAATTATACAGCAAAATTAACAAAATTACCTGGAAGTGCCTCAGAAGTTCTATTACTATGAAGTTTAAAGAACAAGAGAGTAAAGTCAGTTTATATACCTTCAAATAGAAACAAAAATCAAAGAAGAACAGCAACAGTCATGTTTGCAACAGAAGAGGATATAAAAACAGCCCAATCAAAACTATTTATATATAATAATTTCTGACTGTATTAGGTAAAAGAAGAAAGAAGAGAAATAGAATAAACAAAAGACTTTAAAAGAAAAAGAGGAAGAAGCTGAAAAAGGTTTAGCCAAACCTCTAATACAGAAGAGAGCAACAGCCAAAAGAAAAAACAAGAATTCAAGCTAAATACAAACAAAAGAAGAAGAGAATAGAATAGAAGTATAGAAAATTAAGTAGCAGCAAGCAGAAGTAGTATACAAGATCGAAATACAAAAAATAAACCAAAATATACAAATCTACTTGAAGAAGAAGAAAAATCACACAAAAGAGAAATAGCAGAACTTAAAACTCAGATACAAGAAGAAGCTATACATACAAATGATATTTTAAATCGAATTTTAGAAAGACTTGAAAGACTAGAAGAGGCAAGAAGTACAACATGAAATAGCCTAGCCTACTGTTCCTAAGGGCATCCTAGTTGAATATAGAAGCATAGACCAGAAGATTGGAGAGTTTCTACATAGAGAAAGAAGAATATTTAAAGAAGACAATGTAGAAGTATCTTCTGGCTATAGGGAAAACATAAAGACAAAAAAGGAAGAACAAGTAGAAGTTACAGAAACAAGAAGGGAGTGACTAAAAGAAAAATGAAAACAAGGGAGGAAAGAAATAAAAATAGCATGTCACAATATTAATGGACTTAAAACCAAAGAATGAAAATTAGAAAACCTAATAGAATAAGCAGAAGAAGAAGAAATTACAATACTTGGGATCACAAAAACAAATCTTACAGAAAGAGAAGGAAGATTTCTAATATATATAGCAAATAAGAGTTACATTAGGTTTTGGTCAAGTGCAGCAAAAGACAAGAAAAAGTAATCTGGTATAGGTATCTTAGTTAATAAACAATAAGAAAAGCATGTGGGTAAAGTTAAGAAGATAAATAAATATTTGATAGAACTTATACTATATTTCAAACAATTGGAATTAGTAGTATTAGGAGTTTACATACCACCAGGCAACAAGACAATAGGAAAAAAAGTTTAACAGAAAATAGTAGAAATAGTCATGAAAAGAAAAAAACATACACAAATAGTAATTTTAGGTAATTTTAACTATACTGCAAATAACATATTAGACAGACAATATCTACAAGCAGTAAGTTTCAAAAGATTATTCATCTTTAATTAGATAAAGAAGCAAAATTTCAGTAATACCTTCAGAGACATGCACCCAACATGCCAAGAATATACATAGTCAAATGGAAAAGCTGCAATAAGAATTAACTATATATGTGTATCAGAAGGATTGGCCTCAGGTCTACAGAAAGCAGAAATTGAAAAAGTGGAAGAAATTACTGAAAGTGATCACAAGATAGTTAAAGCAGAGATATGGATTAAACACATAATAGCAAAGAATAGCAAGGCTGAGATCAAAAGAAAAAGACAGTTAAGAACAGTATATTTATATGATTAGGCAAAAGAAGAAGACTGAGAAGAGTATACACAAAAGTTGCAGAAATGATTAGAATTCAAAAAGGTGCTAAAAAGAACACAAAAGAAAGAACAAAAAGAGAAAGAAGAAACAAACAGAATAAATAGCATATAGGACATAATAGAAGAAGCAATTATTACAGCAGCAAGTAAGCATCTATCAAAGAAGAAAATATATAACATAGCAACAA
>CAJVQA010008083.1:0-13264 GCA_910591915.1 Cetraspora pellucida | reverse complement strand
CCGATTTACCGACCCTAAAGGTTACACGAGAGATCCGACCGATTAGCGACTGACTCGCCGTTTTACGATTACAACGTGCGCCGTGAAATTATGTGTTACCACTGCTTCGCCGTGATATTCACAACAGCCCGTGTAATATCTATTACATAAATGCTTATCCGAAATGATTTCTGTTATATATGCGTAATGTACCAGTACAATACAATATATCGTGCTCATTTCTAACTCCCTTTACACAATTCAAGCGCCTAGTTATAACTACAAAGAACTTAAGTTCTTAGATCTTGTAACTATAATACTTATATAGTAACTAATAATAAATTTAATTTATAAAGTCTTTTTACTGTAAGTAATCATATATATTATAACTATATAGTGAGATTCACTAATTCGGCGAGTCTGTCGCTAATCGAAGGTCAATTTCGTGTAACGTTCAGACGGCTTTCGGTCGAAAAAGTCGTGTAGATTTGGCAAGCGATTTCGATTCGGGTCGGGTCCAAGAATAGTCTACACTACGTCGAAACTATTAATCTACTATTCCTAAAAATGCAGTATTCCACACTACTTCGGGAATACTGTACACAACACGGGTTGGGATTTTATTACTGTTAGGTTTATTCTTTAACAATGGTTCTCTACAGTCACTCGTAGACGAACCCTTAATTCGATTTATGTAAGGTAATGGGAATCCGCTTTTATTACTTGAGCGAGATTACATGATATTTATAACTAATTTACTATCTACCTTTATGATGCCGATAATGATTATATCGCTTATACTGATTATAATGATTATAATCAATTATAAGCATTATAATCACGGGTAACCCATTTACAGTAAGAGATCTTCATAGCCGGAAGGGCGTGACTTGTGGTTACTTGTGGTTACTCGTGGATTACGTGTTTCGGATCTGACAATAATGTGCAGTATAACTAGTAAAACATATATGATATAAATTCTGTATTATCTCAATACAAATACTAATAATATAAATTTTTAAAAAATTAATCAAAATTTGGACGTTCAACAGGTCTGCTTACTAAAAGAAGTTCAAAGAATTAATAAGTATAAAAAATAATAATCGAAAACCAATAATTTGATTGATAAGATTCTTACCTGCAAATACTTGATTAGTATTTATTGGTTTTGGGAGATTTTGATAATTCAAAAGTCGACTTGTATAAATAGCTTGTTTATGCGTCTGGTATTTGAGTCGTATTGATGTGACTTGATCTGAATTTTTCCCCGAGTCCTTAATTTCTTTAACTTGCTTATATAATTCGGATTCCTTATTTTTCAAATCTTTAAAATATTTGTTCAGCACATCAGTTAATTCATTAGCAGTTGGTCGGTTTTGAGGTTCAGCATCTAAGCATTTATTCATTAAATCCAAAAGTAGTCGAGGAACCTCGCATTTAATTTTGGGTCTATGACCCAAACAAATTTTTTTTACTAAATTTTCATCATGAGGAATATCATGATATGGAGGATATCCAGCAAAAACTTCTGATATGATAATTCCAAAAGAATAAATATCTGATTTTTGAGTGTACTCCTTTCCGCCCATATATAATACCTCAGGAGCAATATAAGGAATTACACCAAAAATCCCCTTACTTCTTGAATCTTGAGTCATCGTCTTACATAATCCAAAATCGGTAATGTAAGAACTATACATATTTTCGTTAACTATATTTCCAGAATGAAAATCTCTATGCACTAAATTGTCACTGTGAATTTTACAAAGCCCATCAGCTATGTAATATAAGATAGCAACTTTGATATTCCAATCTAAATCGTTATATTTGTTATCTAATAATTTTCGAAGACTTCCTCGCTTTGCGTACTGCATAACCATCATATAATTGTCATCATTTGGGTTCTTAGTTATTCCATAAATGTCGACTACCGATCTTGTATTCCTAAGTTTATATTGATTTTTAATCTAAAATATTAATTAGGATAAGTAAACCTTGAAAATAATAATGAAAATAATAATAAGAAATAATATATATATACTTCATTTAAAAATTCTTGTTTTACATCTTTGTAATTATCAAGGCCTTTTAAACAAACAACTGCTTGTACTTTTCGTTGCCATGTACCATTTGGGTAATCAACTCCGTTAAGAAATCCGTCAGCCCACACTGCCTTAAAAACAGTGCCAAAGCCTCCTTTAGCAAGATATTTTATATTTGTAAATTTACTAAAAGGTACCCATTCGATAATGTCTTCACATGCCCTTGCAGCAAGATGAGTTTGTTTAATAAATTCATCAATATCGGAATTTTCACTTGTCCAATTATGAACATCCTTTTTAAGCCTTAATATTGAATAAGTATACATAATGCATTAAGGTATATAGATTTAAAACAACTAATACATACTGTCTATCATGGGTTAATCGGGAATAAATTATTAGAATTATAATTAGTATATTAATTTTTGATTTGCATTATGCTTTATTGTAACTGTAGCTGTAAAAAATTTTTAAGAATTTACTCGCTGTAGTGAAATACATTTGAATCATTAGTATTATATATTTGATTTGTATCGTGATTTACTGCAACTGTAAAAAAAAAAAAATCACCGAGAACTTACCAACTATAGAGGCGACACAATGTGTGAATTAGAATTATCGTTAGTGTAATTTATTTTGTGATCAGTAACACGGAAAAATTTTGATATCAAATTTGGATTATTAAATAATTTTGAGTATTCTCTCTGTTCACTTTGGGCATTGTGTGACCCAAATAAATCAGTCTTGATTGTCAATTCCAAATCATATCCACTGATTTGATTTTTAGGGTCTTTTTTTCGATAAACTGTTACATGAACTTTTGCTATTAAGTGACGTGAGACTAATGAACGAAATATTCAGTAAAAGTTTTTTTTTAGTCTCTATACAAGATAGATAAGCAATAAATATTGAAAAAAGAGCTACACGAAGCCGTAAAAGAATACACTATCACTAGTTGTTGAAGCGGTCAGGCGTTTTCGGGTAGTGAAGGATTGATTTTGTCATTGAGCGATTGGTTGAATAATGGATAAGGGTAAATTCGGAAGCAATCTTTCAGGAAAATGGGGTTTTAACTTACTTTCAGTCAATAACTAAACATGTAGATATTACAATATTCTATACACTTAATTATGGATTCAAAGTACAGTAAATTTCAAAGACTATTTTTATAAAAACTTGGTTTGTAATAAATTTTAACCAATAATTCTCAATCATGATTGCTAATTTTGGGGTCAAACCAAATCGGTCGATATGTATAAATTGACTAATTTAACCTCCCAATGCTTAAAAAATATCTAGTATTTATATTACCAAAACTTGAAAAAATTGTTCGTTTTTATTGGCCAGATCGCTTGAATACTGAAAATGTAAAATTTTGGAATTCTTGCCAAATTAATTTCCAAACCTCCGTGTTCCTGATCATGATTTACAGTAATTGTAAAAGAAAAAGAAATTCTATCAAGAACTTACAGACTATAGAGGTTACACATAATATATGGATTAGTTAGAGTTATCGGTAATGTTTTGCGATTTGCTGTAACTGTAAAAAAATTCAAAAGAACTTACTGGCTATGGTGACATAAGTATTTGGATTAATTAGAGTTATTGATTGGTATCATGATTTATTGTAACCGTATAAAAAAAATTTATCAAGAACTTACTCGCTGTAGTGAATCAGTACATGGATTAGTTAGAATTTTCATTAGTGTGTTGATTTATATCGTGATTTACTACAATTGTATAAAAAAAATTATATCGAGGACTTACGGACTATAAAAATGCATGTAATATGTGGATTAGTTTAATGTATTGAGTTGTTTCATAATTTTCTGTAACTAAAAAAAAAGTCCATCAAGAACTTACAGACTATAGAGGTGACACAGTATGTGGGTTAGTTAACCTATCGATAGTGTATTGATTTGTATCGTGATTTACTGTAAGGAAAAATTCTGTCAAGAACTTACGCGCTGTAATGACACAGTATATAGATTATCATTAGTGTATTGATATTTACTGTAAGGAAAAATTCTATTAAGAACTTACTCGCTGAGTAGCATAGTATGTGGATTAGTTAGAATTATCGTTGTATTGTTTTGTATCGTGATTTACTGTAACCGTAAAAAAAATCTATCAAGAACTTACCCGCTGTAGTGGCACATATTATGTGGATTAATTAAGTTATTGATTTGTGTCGTGTTTTTCTGTAACTTTAAAACAAAATTCTATAAAGAGCTTACTGGCTATGGTGACATAAGTATTTGGATTAAATTAGAGTTATTATTAGTGTATTGATTTGTACCATGATTTATTGCACCTGTATAAAAAAATTTCTATGAAGAACTTACCGCGAGCTGTAGTGATACACAGGATGTGGATTAGTTAGAATTATCGTTAGTGTATGGATTTGTATTGTGATTTATTGTGACCGCAAAAAAAAGTATAAGAATTTACTCGCTGTAGTGAACACGGTGTATGAATTAGTTAGAATTATCGTTATACATTGATTGATATAACTGTAAAAAAAAAAAATCTATCAAGAACTTACGAGCTGTAATGAACACGATATGTGAATTAGAATTAACGTTATGCATTGATTGATATCGTAACTGTAAGCAAAAAAAATCTATAAAGAATTTACGTGCTATAAAAGTAACACGCACGGTAGATTAGTTGAATTATTGTTATCGTATTTGTTGTACGTATCGTGATTTACTATAGCTGTAAAAAAAAAGTTTATAAAGAACTTACGGATTGTAGTGCCTAGTTATTGTTAGTTTATTGATTTGTATCGTGATTTACTGTAACTGTAAGGGAAATTCTATCAAGAACTTACTCGCTGTAGTGACACCCAATATTTGGATTAGTCAGAATTATCGTTAATGTATCAATTTTATCGTGATTTACTGTAGCTGTAAAAAAAATTGTATCAAGAACTTACTGGCTGTAGTTATGTGGACTAGTTAGAATTATAATTAGTGTAATTATTTGTATCAGTATTGTTATTTAGACTATGTACATAGATTTGAACTCATAGGCAGAAGGTTGTCTGGCTAATAAATTCAATTTAATTTTACATTATTTATACAGTTAAGAGTGCTTTTAAAAAAAACGAAAACTAATCGTAATGAAATAAAAAAAGGGTTTCATTAGAGCTGCAGGACTCCATAACCAAAAATAAGATCTAATTCTCGTCCGTTGAAAAAAGTTAGTATAGTAATAACTTCTCAAACCCCGATAAAATCAACTTACTACTAAGCTAAATTTTTTAAACGACGAGAATTAGATCTTATTTTCGACTATGGGGTCCTACAGCTCTAATGAAACCTTCTATATGGTTTTTTTTTTTATTTAATTATGATTGGTTTTCATTTTTTTTTTAAAAAAGTACTTTAAACTGTATAAATAATGTAAAATTAAATTGAATTTATTAGCAAATCAGACGAATTTCTGTCCAAATTACAGCGTTGATTTGAATCGTGATTTACTGTAATTGTAAAAGATTCTATTAAGAACTTACGAGCTGTAGTGACACAGTATGTGGATTAGTTGGAATCGTTGTTAATATATTGATTTTTATCGTGTTTCTGTAACTGTAAACCAAATTTCTATCAACAACTTACAGACTAGAGGTGTCATGTGGATTTGTTAAGCATCATTAGTGTAATGATTGGCTGTAACAGTAAAAAAAAATCTATTAAGAACTTACAGTCTATATGTTATACAGTATATACACGGTATGTGGATTAGTTAGAATTATCGTTAATGTATTGATGTGTATTGTGATTTACCGTAACTGAAAAAGATTCAAGAACTTACTCGCTGTAGTGACACACAATATATAGAATTATCATTAGAATATTAATTTGTATCGTGATTTACTGTAAAAAGAAAATTTTGTCAAGAACTTACCGACTACACCCAGGATGCGGATTAGAATTGTCGGTAGTGTATTGATTTGAATCGTGATTAACTGTACAGTGAAAAAAATTCTATCAAGAACTTACGAGCTGTAATGACACAAGTATATTGATTAGTTAGAATTATCGTTAGGGGAGTAATAGATATTATGTAATCTTATTAAGGAAGAGTTAGAGGAATCTTTTAAAATAATAAAGTATTTATTATAAATATATAGGAGCTGAAAATTAGTTACATTAAAATTTTTGAAACTTAAAAAATAAATAACTTGGCTATCTAATTTTAATGATTTAATTATTTTACTTATTTTAATTCTACAAATTGTAGAATTAAATCATTAAAATTAGATAGATTGTTGTCAAGTTATTTATGGTTAAAGTTTTAAACAAATTTTAATATAAACAATTTGCTTGGTTTTACAGACCACCCTCATATATATACTAGATAAAAGAAAATGATGACAGTACTGTTAACTAATTGTTGTGTTAGAGATATATCAGATATTATTTGAAATCAATTTACTAGAGAAATTTAGTTATTCTGATTGGTCGTGTATATAACAGTTAGACCTCCCTAAATGCATAGTCGAAGGGTCTATATGAAAAATCAAAAAAAACTTGCATTTAAGAAGGTATTGCATTTAGGGAGGTAAAAATCTATGTGTATTATGAGTTGGGCCAATCACAACCATGCATTTTTCATAGACTATGCACTCACGGAGGCTGCATTTAGGGAGGTTTGATTATCTTCCTCCCATACTACGATATTAGCTTATATCTGACTAGTACAGTATAACCTCGATGTAACGAACCTCGATATAACGATAACGAAGATTATTTCTAATTTTTATGTTTAAATTAGCCCTGATATAACGAAACTACTAATAAGTTTTGATATAACGAAGCAAAACCTCCAGCTCCAGAGCTTCGTTATATCAAGGTTATACTGTACTCCGAACAGATCAAGTCATAGGCCAACCTAAACTTTCGGGTCCGAAAATTTACTAAGAAAACTAATAACATTTTGGGTAGAGCTTCGGGTTTGCCGACCCGATTTGGAGCAATCAATAGAAACCAAACAAATATTTTTTAGTAAGTTTTTTTTAAAACTTTAATCAAGAATAACTTAACAAATGCTTAATTAAATTTATTAAAGATTCTTTTAAATCAAATCTACAATTTTATAATTTTTTAAAAAAAATATTTAAGTTCTTGTTAAGTTATTCTTGTTCAAAATTGCAAAAAAAAATTTATTAAAAAGTTTGCTTGATTTCCATTGACTCACCTATATGTATTTCGTATTTTTATGGTTGATTATATTGCATGACAGCAAACATTGCATAATTATGCGAATCACAATACCTAGAAGTATAATCTTTCAGCTACGCTTCGGATAATTAATTTAATATTAATCAAAGAACGCCTATTTCCACTAGAGTTGCAGGTGAAACCAATTCTGAGTTTCACCATAGTTAACTTGAGTTTCTCATTGGCTATTACATTTATTTTAATCAGTTTCATCTGCAACTCTAACTTCAACCATGAAAATTTACCATCATTGACTGTAATTTGTAATGTCAATATGTTCGTATGGTTGAAATAGACATTCCCTAAATTAATAATACACAAATTTTTAAATTTTAAGACTTTTGATCCGCTGATCCAATCCTAATGATTTAGCCACCAAAATGATCCTCTTATCTTAATAAGGATTCAAATAGGTCTAAACTGTTTACTAGGATCAGTATCACTTCACCGACACTCATTTCGTAGATACAACATTTCACCGGCAAGTACTTTTATAAATTACACTAACCTTAATTCTTACCTGACCCTAACGACAATGGCCAGAATTACTTTGTCGGTGAAACGAACTTGATGAAATAAGTATCAATGAAATAAACATGTCGATGAGATGTCGCATGACCCAATGGATGTCTATTGACATTTATTTCAGTGCATATCATGACCCATTGCCTGAGAAGGGTAGCTACAATTAAATATATATTACGTAATATCTGCGACTCCCTTTGATGTATTGATTTGTTTTGTAATTTGTTGTAACTGAAAAAAATTCTATCAAAAACTTACTAACTGTAGTAACAAATAGTAGTGGATTAGTTATTAATTTTTACCGGATTTACTGTAACTATAAAAAAAAATCACAGGAACTTACTAACTGTAATAACACACAGTAGTGTATTGATTTGTAGTGTATTGATATGTATTGAACTGCAAAAACAGATTCTTTTAAGAACTTACAGACTATAAGGATGTGGATTAATTAGAAGTATTGATTTGCACCATGGTTAACCATAACCGTAAAAAAATTCTGTTAAGAACTTACCGACTTTGGAGATGACACACAATATGTGAATTAGTTCGAATTGTTAGTGTATTGATTGTGTCGTGATATTGTAATTGCAAATTCTGTTAAGAACTTACAGGCTATAGAAGTAACACATATAATATGGGGATTAGTTAGAATTATCGGTAGTATTTTGATTAGCATCGCAATTTACTGTAACTGTAAAAAAAATTCTATAAAGGTCTTACTTTCTATGGTGACATATGTATTTTGATTAGTTAGAGTTATCATTAGTGTATTGATTTGTACCATGATTTATTGTAACTATATAAAAAAAATTCTATCAAAAACTTACTCGCTGTAGTGAATGCAGTACGTGGATTAGTTAGAATTATCAATAGTGCATTGATTTATATGTAGATCTAATGCAATTTTAATATAAAAAAATACAAATTCTATAAAGAACTTACACGCTATAATGATACATAGTATGTAGATTAGTTTGAATTATTGTTAATGCATTGATTTGTATAATAGCTGTGGACAAATCCGTTTAAGAACTTACTTACTGTGATCATACAGTATATGGATTAGTTAGAATCACCGTTAGTGTATTGATTTGTATCGTAAAAAGAAATTCTATAAAGAACTTACTCGCTGTAGTGACGCATAATATGTGGATTAGAATTATCTTTGGTGTACATCATAGTTTACTGTTGCTATAAAAAATTTTATTAAGGATTTACCGACTACAGAGGTGACACCACAATATGTGGATTAGTTAGAATTATTGTTAGTGCGTTGTAAGGGACATACATGATCAATTTACTATTAAAGCTCATCCCCTTCCCTCCCTTATGAAAGATTACGTCATTCCGATTGGTTATATGTATATGTATAGTTGGTGGTAGAATTAATTTTGAAAATTATCGAATTATGGCACGTGTCGTATATTTTGCCGTAATTGCCGTACAAAATTAACCACATCAACCAAAAGCCTGGATCAGAATTCATCGGAAACAGGTCGTATTAAGTAATACCGAAACGTTCCGGTGTATACCGACCCTGAATTTCGGAATTTTGGCCCCACCACATAATTACGGCAATTAGGTGCTATGCCGTAATTAATTCTACCATATGGTAGAATGCCGTGATGCCGTAATTCTACCACCAACTATAAATATATGACACTTCCCTAACAGTAAAAAAAGAAAACAGAAAATTTTATAAAGAACTTACAGACTATAGAAGTGATGCACGCATAGAATGTGGATTAGTTAGAATTATGGTTAGTATATTGATTTACTGTAAATGTAAATAAATTCTATAAAGAACTTACTGGCTGTAGTAACACATAGTATGTGGATTAGTTAGAATTATCGTGATGTATCGTGTTTTACTGTAACTGTAATTCTATCAAGAACTTACCAACTATAGAGATGGCACACAGAATTTGAATTAGTTTATTTGTATCGTGATTTATTGTAAAAAAAAAAAAAAATTCTATCAAGTACTCACTCGCTGTAGTGACACATGGTATGTGGATTATGGTTGGTGTATTGATTTGTATCGTATCGTGATTTACTGCATTTGTAAGAAAAAAATTCTATCGAGCTTACCGACTATAGAGGTGACACATACAGTATGTGAATTAGTTAAAGTTATCGTTAGTGTATCATGATTTACTGTATTGAAAAAAAAAATTCTACCAAGAACCTACTTGCTATAGTACACAAAATTTAATGAATTAGAATTTACTTCTAACAATTCCAAAACCTAAAATTTACAAATGCATATTGCGCTTACAATTTTTCGACTAAATTAAGGGCATCTGTTGCCCATTCGTCACCAGGCTTAATTTTTAATAAGTTCTCTAGGTCAGCAATTGATTCATTATATTTTTTCATCATATAATAAGTTTCTCCTCGATATCTTAGTGCTATTATATTATTCGGCTCAATTTTTATCTGCTCATTTAAAGCTTCAAGTGCTTTATCATATTCGCCCATCAGGAAAAATATTTGTCCTTGACTGTCTGGATTTTTTTCTAATGATGTTGTTAGTTCACCTGTTAAAGTAACAAGTACATCTTCATTCTTACCCATAATAAAATGAACTTTTTCTTGATATTTCAATATTAATATATTATTTGACTTTTTACTGATGTCTTCGTTGATCATCGCTGTTAATTGAAATAAACATATAAACAAAGTTAAATTCTAAACTCGCTAAAATGATTAAACCCCTAGACAACTTTACCAGAATATTTGAACGTTTCATGGCCGAAATTTACTTCTACAGAACCGCCTTGCGATCTAAATCCAACACATGGATATATAATGCCTTTGAAATCATCAGGAAGATGGCATGCAATTCCTTAAAATATGTTATAAATATTACTTATTTTGCTTTGTAAAGTATAAAGCTTAATTTTTAAAGTGTTATTACCTAAGTTGACTCCGTTTTTAGTATAAAATACCATCTTCTTTATGAAGTTTAAATAGCATCCAATAATGTCACCAGTAGCATATGTTGGTCCATACGACTCGCAATTTCCACAACAAAATGAACATCCATCATCACCATGGTAACCACACCCCCACAATTCATTTTCATTATTTTCCTGTCCTAAGAGATATTTGTATAATTTGATTTTAATCTATAATAATAATAAAAATTTCATATTACCTGGCATGAGCATGTTATATATATAGTTTGGTTTTATATTTGAATCGGTCACTTCTTTATCGGTTTGCTTTGTACTTTCTTTGCCATTTTGCTTTGTACAATATCCAACTCCGACCATCCTATCAGTGAATAAAATTAAAAGTGTATAATAAAAATCGTAAGAATTAAGGTGATATTATAAATGAAATAATTATTTCATACCCATTATTTCCTTTATTTACAATTGTAATTTCAAAGTAAAATACTCCACACTCTAAGGGAATTGGATGGTTTGCTCGAATTATAACAGATTTATCATCAGGATCTTGAAAGTTTTTTGACAATTTAGTTAAACTATTAATATAAATTCGAGGTGTTAATCTGTTTCATTATCCATTTACCTGTATAACTCACTTTAAGTCCACTTGAATCTATCTTAATAAATGGTGATTTATTTTCAATCTCCCATGTATTTGGTAAAACGATGTCATTGTATTTGGTTGGCAATTCTAGATCTTCCATGTAATACTGATAGAATTGATTTTGTACGTGAGTACAACCATTATGACTATTTATGTATTCTGCGAGTAATACAAACTCTTAAACAATCAGCAAGTTCAATTTTTGATTCCTACACAAAATTTTGACCGGCACGTGACTGAGAAACCAGTCAAACCGCAGTACTGTGTAAGAAACCTTTTTTTTGTCCAATATTTCTACTATTCTTATTATACAAAATTTTTTGCGATCCGTTCTCATTTAACAGGATCATTAATTGAAATACAAAAAACTTGTGCTTAAAGATTCCGAAAGAGTAAAGAACATTAGTATACGCTTTATTATAAAGTATTATTTATTTATTTACTTATTTGTTTATTTATTGAAAACTTTATATTTTACAATAGAATTTACAAGACCTAAGCTAAATATGTCTAGCAGCTTAATTATGGAAGATTTTATTCTATGTCGTGCTATTTTATCATATTGAATGAAATAGGTAAAATTACGTGGGTATACTTAATTAACTAAACCGAATTCTTATAAATTGCACTTAAACTGATCTTGGAAACTAGTTGTCCAAAAAGTTATAGTTATTGTATGGGTTGTAAAAAATAACTAAATTTGCACGGGTTGACGTTACATGGCCGAAGGCCATGTAACTCCGTGCAAATTTAGTTATTTTATAACCCGTATAACTATTTTATTGCATGGTGTCTGACATACAATCCCGTGCCAATAAGTAAATGAAAAAAGCACGGGTTGTTACACAAGACCCGTGCAATAAGCGTGTATTATGGGTGTGATCCTTCCAAGTTAAAGGTAATGTTCTTCTATTTCTGTATTTTTCTACTTTAACCATCCTTCTAATCGGGTCAAAATTTTTTCTTATGCCCCTGACCCATGGTGCATTCTTGGCTGCCTTTTGTTCTTTGAGAAGTCTCAATGCTTTTGTCATTGATGTTATCAACTTATCATAAATAGCATCAATATTTTAATTAGCATTATCATTGTTGACAATATTGTTATGCAAAATAACTAATTCTGGTTGCATTTTGACAGGGTCTTTGTCTTGTTCTATTAAAAATAGAGATTACTAAATTCTTTTTGCATGATTGAAAAATTCACTAATAATTGGTCTTTTTTGTTGAATCAAGTGTTTGTAAATGTTAAACTGACTAATTAGAAATATAAACAGATATTCACATATCATTGGTTTAAATTTTTTGTGTATGTTTTATTAATAGTACAAGTTGATAGTATTTTTTATTTTGATTTAAACTGTTTTAACTATTTAGATTTTTCTTTTTTGATCAATATTTGCTATAGTTTTTATACCTGATAAGTTATTAACTTGGATATTATAATATAAATTATTAAGCTAATATATAATTAAAAGAACTTATAAAAAATCTTTCTTTATTACTTTTTATTATTCTTTTATAAATATATTAGTCTTTAAAACTGCTATTTTATTCTTATAAATGGATCTTGTCTATAATAGTTATCATTAATTACTATATTATTTATATCACAAATAGAACCAAAAAGAAATTAATAAATTTTTTTATAGAAAAGTATACTTTTTTTTAAAAAAAAAATATTAATGGTGAGGCCATACCTTTAACTTTATTGAAATTCAATTGAAGTTTTTACAAAGAAAAACTTGCTTTTAAATCACATATAAAGACTCAGACATATAATTTGCAACCTAAACCTACAAGAGTGGCCAAGACTTACCTATATTTGGGTGTTAGTAATAATATATAAGAGAGAGATATGATATTTAATCCATTGGATAGTCCAAAGATCAATTCTAGTAATAATTTGTGGTATTAAGATAGGAGGTAATG